>WNWK01028559.1:22500-25253 GCA_009830355.1 Cherax destructor | reverse complement strand
TACTTTCCTACCCTTTTTTTTCCCCCTTTGTTAATAAACCTTTTAAATATATTTGTTGGTTAGTACCCTATAATTACAATCCTCTTAAGTTTTATATAATATGTCGGAAAATAAACCCAGGATACTGACTTTGTTGGAAAACCCAAAGTAACGGGCTGGATGTAAAGGGTTTTCTTTTATTTCCTGGGATGTCTATTATTAATAGATATCGTGTTTTTTTTAACAAAAACCCAATATTATTCAATATATATATGTCAATGATTTACCTCAACCTGAGTATAATGATACAATTATTACTCAATTTGCTGATGATGTAATTCATGTAGTTTCGTCCCTCCTTTTTTACAGGTAAATATAAATATGAGGGGGTCATAAAAAAAATGAATCAGAATTACGTAGAACAGCGAACTGGGAGAGGAAATGGCATTACTATAACCCAGACAAAGTCCTTATCAGTACAATTGGTTGTTTTTCCTCCACCATTGAAGATAAAGGGGTATCTTTTAGAGATATCCAAAGTCATTCATCTTCCCATGTCCCCAAAAAGATAAATTTGAAAGCTCGACTTGCCCTCTATTCACGTAAAAAAACACCTGTATAAGATGATGATAAGACCCTTACTTGAATATCCATGTGTGCCTTTGTCATTAACAAAAAAAAAACATGCTTAAACCCAAAACCAGTTCAGAACAAACACCCCGTTTTTTCAGGCACAAGGAGAAGAGATAGAATTCGAATTTTTTGATCTACACGTTCAACAAGACATTGTTGCAATGAATGTTCGGCTTGATCAGTTGAAGAAAAGGCAATTGTATACCATGCAGGATTTGTATCTCCCAGACAGAGAACATCCTCCCTTTTTTTGTCAAACCACCGATTACGTTTTTAAATTAAGCTCCCCCAAGAACTAAAAGGATGACCCTCCACCAGCGAGTGAGAAGATTTATACATAAGGATGATTTTCAAAGCCCCAAGATCTTGAGTGCCCTTTCCCAGAAGATCCAGATGAATGGGTAACACCAGAACCTTTTATGTCTATTGATATCACTTCAAACCCCAAGTTCTGGTGATTTCTTTTTTACTTCACAGCCATTACATCCAATTATGTAACATTTCCAATAATACAAATGTTGGACACCCCCCCTTTCCAAAGCACCCCGGGGCCCTTTGGCGGTTATTATAACCATCACTCGCCATGCTATCGTCTTTAAATTTTTAAGTCCAGAAATTTTAAAAAAAAAAAAAAAAAAAAAAAATTGCACTTTACCGATACAGAGTCATGCCTTTCCTTTCTTATACCTTTTTGTGCCCTTTTTGGGTAAATTTATCCCTCTGATATATTAACTTGATATACCATTAAACATATATATTACTAATATATTATGCACCAAAGTGATTGGGCCACTTCCCTTTTTTACCCTTCCTCCACCCCAAACCCCCCCATTTTTCCCAATGTCCATCCTTACCTATCCTTCTTCCTTCCCCATCTTACCAAAGCTCTGTTCAAAAAGTGATGATCCTTGGATGATCTTTGCTTCGTTTTTGCATTTTTTTAAACCCCCCCTCCCCCCAAAAGGAAAAGGTAGGGGTGTTGGCTGCAGGTTATTATGAAAAAATTAATTGCAGACATGTCATTCTGCCTGTGATTAAATAAATTTATTTAGTACAGGTACACGTCAGTATAATTATCATAACTAGTAACATAGTACCTGGAAGTTCGGGGGTCAGCACTTGTGGCCCGGTCTGTGACCAGGCCTCATAGTGGATCAGAGCCTGATCAACCAGGCTGCCATTACTGGCCGCATGCGCAGTCCGACATTACGAACCGCAGCTTGACTGTGGTCCAGGTACCGACTTTAAGTGCCTGTCCAGTGTCGCGAAGACAAGCGAGGGGTCTAGTGGCAACGTGCTGTTGGCGCCCTGCTTTTCATTGGGGAGGATATTTGCATCGTCTGCGAGTCTTCAACTTTCTGGCGGAGTAAGCTCTCGTGTGCAAGTTTGGTACTAATCCACTCACGATTTTCCAAGTGTGTTTAATAATGTATCTCTCCCGCCACCAAGATTCTGAGAATTACAGGTTTAAGGAACTTCAAGCGTTCCCAGTAGTGAGGTGGTTTATAACGGCAGTTATGCGTGCTGTGAAGGTTCTCTGCACATTTAATGTGGCAATTTCACTGAAAGGTTAGGTGTGCAACAATATTCCAGCCTAGATACGCAAGCGACCTGAAAAGTGTCATCATGAAACTGCATCCCTGGTTCTGAAGGTTCTCATTATCCATTCTGTGTATTTTCTAGCAGATGCGATTGCTACAGTGTTATGGTCCTTGAAGGTGAGATCCTCTTTCACATGATCACTCTGAATCTTTGACATTAGTTTTTATTCGCTCTATTGTGTGGTTGGAATTTGTTTTATACTCCGATGAAATTTTAATTTCCTCACGTTGCACTATATATCGGAATAAATTACTCAAGATAACCCCTAAAAAAAGTCAAGGAGCTTATGTCATTGGATCTTGATATATTTGGTAGGAGTGGCCAAACGTTTCATATAAGTTTTAAAGTTCAGTTCAAGACTCTCAGGTAAGGACCCACTAGGGGCGAGGGGGAAGTAGGGACAGAAGAAGAATAGCCAGTGAGAGGAAGAGCTGAAGCTAGAAGAAAGAGTCAGGACTAAACCCAACAGTCTAACTACTAATGGCCATGGTGCATTGAAGTGTGGGGAATAATTCCTGCACTTTTAAGTTCTGTCCTGT
>WNWK01028559.1:0-17500 GCA_009830355.1 Cherax destructor | reverse complement strand
AAACAATGGCTTAAATAGTATTGTACTATGTTTATGTGACCTGAAATGACAAATTTTGTGGCCTATGAACACAAGGAATAACTCCAAATGGAATTGTTTTATTCTGCTTTCCATGAGACTCCACATTTATTATTTAAAATTCTTATAGATACTTTGGATGGGTTGTCAGGATTCTACACAATGTCACTGCCCCCATTAAAACTCTTTTTTTTCAAATAAGATATATTTTGGTCACTGCTCCAATGAACAGCAACCAATAATCCCTGTCACTAATTTGTAAAAGCTGAACCCTTCAAATACAGATAAGTTCACAGCACACCCTGACACTAGAATTCTAGACTGCATAAAATTCATATGAAAAAAAAGGGTTACCAAGGAAAAGTTGGACAATGATTCCTACGTACAGTATACACAAATGGCGTGACCTCCAATACTCAGCCTGTAGTTGTTGGAGTGTCACAGGGAAGTGTCCAAGGTCCTCTACTCTTTCTTATTTACATCAATGACCTCCCAAATGCATTACGACTTCTTAAACCAATTCTGTTCGCAGATGACACCACTTATGTCTTCTCCCACCCAAACCCGGCTATACTTAGTAACAGTGTAAACAGCGAGCTACATAAAATATCAAACTGGATGATGACCAACAAACTTACTCTCAATACAGACAAAACATACTTCATGCTTTTTGGAAACAGAACATTAAATATCCAGCAAAACATATCGATAAATGGTTCACCCATTACAAGACACAGTGAGGGCAAATTTCTAGGTCTCCACCTTGACTGTAATCTTAAATTTCAGACCCACATCCAGCATATAACTAAGAAAGTTTCCAAAACAGTAGGTAACTTTTCCAAGATATGATACTATGTACCCCAAAGGGTGCTCCTTACTTTATATCACTCTAATACATAGTACAGTGGACCCCCGGTTTTCGTAATGCTCCAAACTCGAACAATTATGTAAATGTATTTTTGTAAGTGCTTTTGTAAGTGTATATTTGGGGGCCTAAAAGGACTAGTCTAATTTACATTATTCCTTATTGGAACAAATTCGTTTGGTAACGGCACTTGAACAGCATTCTGGAACGAATAAATCACGAACACCGGGGGTCCACTGTATATCCTTACCTCACCTATGGTATTTGTGCTTGGGGATTTACCACGGCCAATCACCTTAAACTTTAACCCTTTCAGGGTTTCGGCCATACTAGTACGGCTTACGCGCCAGGGTTTTTGCCGTACTAGTACGCCTAAATTCTAGCGCCCTCAAATCACGCGGAAACAGGCTGGTAGGCCTAGATGTGAGAGAATGGGTCTGTGCGGTCAGTGTGCGCAGTATAAAAAAAATCCTGCACCACAGTGCATAATGAGGAAAAAAAAACTGACCATGTTTTTGGTTTAAAACAGCGACTTTGCAGTCTATTTTCGTTTGGTATTTATGCTTGTATTCTCGTTTTCTTGGTCTCATTTGATAGAATGGATGATATTACAGAAATAGAGATAATTTTGATTGGTTTCACGATGGCAAGTACCTTGAAACTGAGCGGAAAGTAGCGAAAATGATTCCCTTCTTTGCCTCCATGGATAACGTTTTTTGTCTCCACAGATACCTCAATGCACCACTCACCTTTTTTCCTTCATCAATTCTATGGTTAACCTCATCCTTCATAAAACCATCCGCTGACACGTCAACTCCCAAATACAGTGGACCCCCGCCATTCGAACACTCCAAAACTCACCCTCATTCCTGAATGCTGTTCAAGTGCTGTTACCAAACTAATTTATTCCCATAAGGAATGATGTAAATTAGAGTAGTCCATGTCAGACCCCCAAAAATACACTTATAAAAGCATTTAAAAAAATACACTTACATAAAAGGGTGAGTTTGGAGTGTTAGAATGGCGAGGGTCCACTGTATCTGAAAACATTTACTTCTTCCATAATCCCTCTCTCAAATGTGATATCCAATTTTTCTTTATTTAAATCGTTTGATACCCTCATCACCTTACTCTTATCTATGTTTACTTTCAACTTTCTACCTTTACACACTCTCCCAAACTCGTCCACTAACCTTTGCAACTTTTCTTTAGAATCTCCCATAAGCACAGTATCATCAGTAAAAAGTAACTGTGTCAACTCCCAATTTGCATTTAATTCCCCATAATTTAATCCCACCCCTCTCCTCAACACCCTAGCATTTACTTCTTTTACAACCCCATCTATAAATATATTAAACAACCATGGTGACATTACACATCCCTGTCTAAGACCTACTTTTACCGGGAAGTAATCTCCCTCTCTCCTACACACCCTAACCTGAGCCTCACTATCCTCATAAAAACTCTTTACAGCCTTTAGTAACTTACTACCTATTCCATACACATGTAACATTTGCCACATTGCTCCAATAGCCACTCTATCATATGCCTTTTCTAAATCCATAAATGCAATGAAAACTTCTTTACCTTTATCTAAATACAGTGGTACCTCGAGTTACGATATTTTTTCGTTCGAGAATGCTGTTCAAGTGCCATTACCAAACGAATTTATCCCCATAAGGAATAATGTAAAATAGACTAGTCCTTTTACACCCCCAAAAATATACCTACAAAAGCATTTAAAAAAATAAACTTACATAAAAGGGCGATTTTGGGGACCATCGTAACTCGAGGTACCACTGTACTGTTCACATACATGCTTCACTGTAAACATTTGATCTACACATCCCCTACCCACTCTAAAGCCTCCTTGCTCATCTGCAATCCTACTCTCTGTTTTACCTCTAATTCTTTCAATAATAACCCTGCCATACACTTTACCTGGTATACTCAGTAAACTTATTCCCCTATAATTCCTACAATCTCTTTTATCCCCCTTCCCTTTATATAAAGGAACTATACATGCTCTCTGCCAATCCCTAGGTACCTTCCCCTCTTTCATACATTTATTAAACAAAAATACCAACCACTCCAGCACTATATTCCCCCCTGCTTTTAACATTTCTGTCATGATCCCATCAGTTCCAGCTGCTTTACCCCCTTTCATTCTACGTAATGCCTCATGCACCTCCCCCACACTCACATCCTGCTCTTCTTCACTCCTAAACGATGTTGTACCTCCCTGGCCAGTACATGAAATTACAGCCTCCCTTTTTTCATCGACATTTAAAAGTTCCTCAAAATATTCCCGCCATCTACCCAATACCTCCATCTCCCCATCTACTAACTCCCCTACTCTGTTTTTAACTGACAAATCCATTCGTTCCCTAGGCTTTCTTACCTTGTTTATCTCACTCCAAAATTTTTTCTTGTTTTCAGCAAAATTTCTTGACAGATCCTCTCCCATTCTTTCATCCACTCTTCTTTTGCACTCTCTCACCACTCTCTTCACCTTTCTTTTACTCTCCATATACTCTGCTCTTCTATTAACACTTCTGTTTTGTAAAAACCTCTCATAAGCTACCTTTTTCTCTTTTATCACACCCTTTACTTCTTCATTCCACCACTCACTCCTCAAAATTATTTTTATTTTATTTTATTTATCCAGCACAGGCTAGAAATGCATTTGGAATTTTGCAAGGTACATGGTTATTGTTTACAAGTGCAATTTGTGCAGCTGCTGTGGATGCTTGTTTGGGTTGCATTTAAGAAAGTGTAAGAAATTTGTTGAGGTCTTGGGTCCTAAAATTTACCAGACTGCTAGTTTTAAATAACTACAGTACTCATAACCACCTTAGCTTGTCTAATTCAACAATATCTTGTTAAATACGTATTGGGTACTGTAAATAATGCATAACATATAACTACATTGTAATGCTTTTGTGATTGAATTCATTACTGAATATGTATACAGCATCTACATTCGGTATTCCATGTTTTCATTGGCTTTCAGTTGAGCCACTGTTCCACCCGCCGGTGACAATTACTGGCAGGTGGAACATAATGAACAATGGCTCATTTTGAAGCCAACAAAAATGTGGAACACCGAAAATAAGATGCTGTATATGCAGGGGCCCACCTGCATATACAGCATAACTATTGCTTTGAAGTCAATAATTTTTTAAGTACATACAGTAGTTCATTATAGTACACAATACTTACCTTACTTGCTAGCCAAACTCCAATGTGGGGGCCTAGTCCCTGAACTTATAATGTACTACTGTAATAGTAAAAAGCTTCTGTGAAATCTTAATAATTAGATTAACAAAACAAATAATACAGCAGTAGACTCCCTTTATTTATACAGGTTACGTTTCTGGAAATTAGGATCCCCTGACTACTTATAAATTTAGGACTTTGCTTAAAAATCATCTCATCTCTCAATACTAATCAAACCAACCAAAACAACTTCTAATCAGTTATTATATTATATGACTTCTAGTCTATTAAACATATGCCAATCCATGAAATATTACTGCTTGAACCATTAATTGTAATACAGTGGACCCTCGGTTTTCATTGATAATTCTTTCCAGAATGCTGTTCGAGTGCTATTACCGAACGAATTTGTTCCCATAAGGACAAATGTAAATTAGATTAGTCGTTTCAGACCCCCAAAAATACACTTACAAAAGCACTTACGAAAATACACTTACATAATTGTTCGAGTTGGGAGCTGTTTGAAAACCAAGGGTCCACTGTATGTATTGTTTTTATGTGCAGCTTCAAGATTATTATTCTTATAAACCTCCACCTTGATTAACTCGCATTAGTATTAAGATTAAATAAAGATTTTAATAAAAGTTAGCCACTTATCTTGTCTAGATTTAAGTACAGTGGTCCCTCGGTTTTCGTGCATCTCCAAACTCGAACATTTATGTAAGTGTATTTTCGTAAGTGCTGTTGCAAGTGTATTTTTGGGGGTCTGAAATAGACTAACCTACATGACATTATTTCTTAAGGAAGTAAATTCGTTCGGTAATGGCACTTGAGCAGCATTCTGGAACGAATTTTTGGCAAAAACCGAGGGACCACTGTACATAGTTATTACGTACAGTACTAGGATTAGTCTGCCCGAAATGCCCCGGCATGATAGTGGCTTTCTTTGTACTTAGCAAACCAAAATTGTAATTACACACTGTAACCTTTACAAAGAAATAAAATCATTATTTATTCTACTGGTGATATCGCGACTTGGTGTACGATGAACACATGGGAAATATAGGATTGCAATCTTGACACCTCCAAAAATGGGAAACAAGTTTTTTTTTTTTTTTTAATTTCCTAATACTACAGTAGAACTCCCATATCTACTGATTTGGTATCCACAGTTTCAGTTATCCACGGTTTACTGTGGATAACTGTAATGGCCCCAAAGCACAAAAGTAGAGAAGCTGCCTTGAAGTGCTTCCCATCAGTGAAAAAGTGATAATTCTCCACTTATTGTTCATAATTTATCAATTAAACTTTATAGTAGGTATGTAATGGACTTATACATAGGGTCTGCTACTATGCTCGGTAGGTCCTTGGAACGTATCCACCGCGGATATAGGGTCCTACTGTACTTCAAAAAATAAGTTTTTCTTACCTAACATTGTAGTTGATGTGGCCCTGCAGGTTGTGGTTGTGCGAATTATAAGTCTACTGTATTTAGTCAAGGTACACATTTCAAGAATAAAACTACCTAGCACATTATTAAAAATCTTACTTGTATTTTATCTAACTCTCCTGTGGAGTCCATTCTGGAGGCCACATTAACAGCGTTGCCCCAGATGTCATACTGAGGTTTGCGAGCTCCTATGACACCAGCTACCACAGGCCCTATGTTGATACCTGAAAATATAATGCTGTTGTAATGATACTTATAAAATGTACCATAATAAATGTTTTCACTTTTATACAATGATAAAATTCCTCATTCTTTTATCTAATTAGATGGTACATCAGTATTTATTATACTACAGTGGAACCTCTGCTTACAAGTTTAATCCATTCCGTGACCTAGCTCGTACCCCGCTCTGCTTGTATGCTGAGTCAATTTTCCTCATTTAAATTAATTGAAATGCCATTAATCCATTCCAGCGGAATTCCTGCTCTCAGGAGGCAGGACAAAATACTTCAATATTTCACTAATATCAACTCTACGGCTTATTTATCTTTCACAATTCATCTAATATGACATAATAAACAATATAAATAAGATAGAAACCTGATATATACTCTAGAATGAATAAAATACTATGCTATTATGTGACAAGTGGTGGCGGCCATTCTGGCTCCCGCTCTGAAAACATCTTCCCATGCTTCCCCTTCTGAGGTGTTATTATAAGAGAAAATGTAGTGTTTGTGAGGCTCACTTGTTATTATAGTATTATTATTATAATTATTATTATACGTAGTGTTATTATTACGTATATTGTTATTATATGTACTATTATTATTATATGATTATTATTATATTATTATTATATTATATTATTATTATATTATATTATTATTATTATAATGGGGAAGCGCTAAACCAGTAGGATTATACAGCGCCTGTGGGGGAAAGGGGATGGAAGGTATTCAGGCTTAATTTAGGAAACTGGAGCACAGATACAATTCCCTAGATCAAGAGCCCCTCACCAGCATCAAGGAACCTTCCTTGAGGGGGAAGCTCACAACCAGAATTTTGGCTCGTATCCAGGAGCAAAAAATCGACCGAGCGACAGCTCGTATCCTGAAAAACTCGCATGGTGGGGCACTCGTAAGCAGAGGTTCCGCTGTATCTCTAACTCAGGCTTTCATACAAGTTTATATTATGTACATGTAAAAACATACAGGAAGGCAACAAAATTACTACTTACCTATTCTTATTTTGAAATTATTGAAGGAATGCTCATTTACATACTCCAGCTGATCCCGTAGCCTAAGAGCATAGTCTGCCATTGCAGTGACGTGACTGAAGTTTTTTAAGTCTCTAGAAGCCTTTGTTAGACCTAGTAAGATTGTTGAAAATACAGTATCAAATTAATTATTTTTGTAATCCTGTAGCTCCTTGGAACATACGAGAGAAACATTCAAATTCAGTTTCTTTATTTTAAATTATTTTACAAAAAAATGTTATCTTAGGCAAACCTTAGACTAGTTTTAAGACTACATAGTTTTATTTTAAAGAAAGCAGTCAAGATTCAAGCAACAAGATTATTCATTAAAATAAAATTTTGTAGCTGACTAGGTGAAAAATGCTCAGCGTTGATAGTTTATGAAATTGCAATTCAGTACACTGCACTTACAAATACATTTACAATACAGTTCAGTGTAAGTTATCTCAAGGACCCCAATGGAAATAAGTCACTGACTTTTTTGGGTTATCCTAGGTTCTCTACACATATGCTGCTATGTATGATAATCTATATATGTAACTGTATTTGTGTATACCTGAATACACTTACTTATCTTGTTACAAGAGCTATGTCAGAATGTAGGGATTGTAACAGAAGATACAGTATATGCAAGTTGAAAAATAGCAGAACAAAAGGTACAGGAGAATGAAAAGTATGAAAATTCAACAAATTGCAAGATATGTTTGACATAGTAGTATATTGCTGTCATGAAATACATTAAGGCAAGAGGTGCCTTTTAACAATAGCTTTTAAGCAGTTAACAGATAGGGGACCTTTGGATTTTTCTGGCAGTTTCAAATTTGGGGGTCTGTATGTGCACTGAGTCTTTACTCAAGTCAAACACTGGGGATATCAAAGAGGTATTTGTTTCTTGTATTATGTCTATGAGTTATGGTGCAGCTCTCCAGAAAGAGTTTCATAGCCAGGTTCACATTTGTATTGAATGCCCTGTATATATATACATGTATATAGTATGCACACTATTATGAGTGAATAGACTATTGTCACATCATGTACTCACCTATTTGTGTCATTATGTGCTGTATTACACGATTCCCTTGCATGAAGGAAAAGAAAGCCTTAGTGTTATTCACCTCTCTCATCCTTGAATTTTGGTATTTCATGTCAAAACGAAGAAAATGGTTACATAAAAAAGGATTTAGAAGTCTATACAAGAATTCAGTCGATCTGAGACTTAATTTTAAGAAAGAGTAGGATATTTTAGCACTTAACTGAACTGGGGGTGTTTGTTGGGATGTAAACATAAATTTCTGATTTTAATAAAAAATAGGTACGTACTAATCAGTGGTTACAGAAAGTATTATTTAGAGGGCCGAGGAGGGGTTGTTGAGGTTGTTCGGACATTTAGAGAGGATGGAACAAAATAGAATGACTTCGAGAGTGTATAAGGGGGAGTCGTTGAATTTAGATCAGCTTTTTTGTTTTTTGTCCGATTTCGTTCAGTTTTGGTGTACACGAAGAAGTGTTCACTCTATTAACTGTACATAATTTTCAATAAGATAGCCCAAACAACAACTGAATAATTTGAAGTCAAAAAAAAAAAAAAAAATCTTGAACTGAAAAAATAAAGAAAAATTAACCCGAGCCTATATGTCACTACGTAAGGTTGTTTGGGGACTTGGTACCGAAAGAACAATGCTAATACGACTTACTGATGACCCAGTTTCCTGTAAATATCTTATCTTTATTCCACAAAAAAATAAAGTATGTAAGTTTCTTGAATGTTGAAAAAATATCTGCCTTTTACTCCCACATAAATCCAAAAATATTTGGAATATTTCCAAAAGTGCGTCACTAAAAACAAGAACAATCATTCTTTTACGATTCCTGTGAATATTATTTCATTTAATCAAATAGTAAAGGCTTACCTAAGTAAAATAGGTCAATAACTTACTTTCGAGATATTCGCCTGGAAAGGCGCCGGCCACCCGCCTCGAGAATTTTGTTTTTTTTCGTGAAAATCGGATGGTGTTTCAATGTTATCCTTATAAAACTAATGTTTTACTGTAGTTAGCCTCTCTAAAACACCATTTTCTCTTACTCACAGGCAAAAGAAAACATTATGGGACGAAGGGGAATCAATTTTATACCCATATGGCTGATGAGACTCGCCATATTAGGGCTCATTTTATTCATGCTGGAGCATATAACACGTTTATATGTTATTTATAGTGTTTATTATTTCATATTAGATCAATTGTGATAGATAAATAAGACGTAGAATTGATATTAGCGTAATAATGAAATAATTTCTGGTGCCTCTCAGAGCGGGAATTCTGCCGGCATCAGCAAATATTCCCAGAACGTTTCTGATTGGCTGGTAGTCTACGTATAAGCTCCTCCCACTCTCATATGATGCCAAATCGTTAATTAAACCATTAGAATGAATAATACAAGAAACAGCAAAGAAAAAAATGGAAAAAATTCCTAAAAATATACGGGCTGGGAGCAGGCGTGCTGCGCACATTGCCGTCACCATACATGATATAAATAACTAATTCCTTGTAGAAACGTCGTATTACATTGATTCTTGTACCATTGTGTTGCCAATGAGTTAAGCCATTTTTCTATATGATTAACTCAATTTTCATAATTTTTCGATTTTATCTTTTCGCTCGTGCGCGGACGTGGTGCAGCAACTAGTCATACTGCCCCATAAATCTGTAGTGGAAGGAAGGCAGGGTAGGGGTGGCTTAGGAAAGGTTGGAGGGAGAGAGTAAAGGAGGTTTTAGGTGTGAAAGGCTTGGACTTCCAGCAGGCGTGCGTGAGGGTGTTAGATAGGAGCGACTGGAGATAAATGTTTTTATCACTTAACATGCTGTTGGAGTGTGAGCAGGGTAACATTTATGAAGGGATTCAGGGAAACTGCTAAGCCAGACTTAAGTCCTGGAGGTAGGAAGTACAGTGCCTGCGCTCTGAAGAAGGGGCGTTTATGTTGCAGTTTTTTAACTGTAGTGTAGGCATGCCTCTGGCAAGACAGTGATGGAGTGAATGATGATGAAAGTGTTTCTTCTTTTTGGGTCCCCTGCCTTGGTGGGAAACAGCCAATGTATTAATAAATAATAATAAAATATATCTTCCAGTACTATATGCATAGTATGTTAGTGTTCGTTTAAGTTTCTTTCTGCAGTTTTTTTTTTACTTGAAATTGTGAACTGTCTATTTGAGCAGTGACCCTTCTGGCATTTACCAGAGGGCGTGTGCAAGTGTGTGTGCGTACTCACTTATTTGTGGTTGCAGGGGTCAAGACTCAGCTCCTGGCCCCGTGTGTGTGTGTGATAATGATAATTTTATTTCCTAGTAAAGCTTACAATGTTTGGTTTACATTACATTTACATTACAAAGATGGCCACTAGCATGCCTAGGCATTTCGGGCAGATTAATACTATTTTTTACTCAATAATGATTTAGGTTATGGGGCAGTACATGTGTGTGTGTCTGTGTCGTGTCGTGTGTCTGTCTGTGTCGTTTCTGCCTGTCTTGCTAGTTTCATTTTAAAGTGTCAGAATGGGTGAATGCTATTATATTTCTGTTAAAGAATTGCTTAAAAAGTAGCACACATTGATTAGTGGAATATTAATTTAGGTTTTTAACAAATTATACCAATATTCTGTAAGACATTATGAAAACCAAGCCTCACACATTCACTCAACTCATCCATCAAAATTATGCTTCACTTGAGTAGATGTCACTGATGTATAATGATTACGGACCTGTCATCATAATATACTTCCCTTTCAATATATTCGGTCACATTTAAAAAAAAAATTATGGTTTTTTATTTTTTATAACCCAAAAAAAAAAAATCTAATATTATAATATTGGATATAATACCTGAAATGTAATAAATTCATTTCTATATTCATAGATCTTTTATGTAGACACACAGAAAGTACCAGCAATTAATTTGGTCAACCAATTCCCATCGTCGTTAAAAGCTGTGCTATTTCATTCATGAAAATAGTCCTTACTCATCTGTTTACTATATCCTCAGCTGCATCAAGCTATTTACCCATGTTATGACAATTCGCATGAATCTGCCTGTAAAACCTGATTTTACTGAAATATTTTCATAAATTCTACTGTATCACTTCTCTTCCCTACATACAGTATAATGTGAAAACATACTAAGTCCAAATTAATATAGTTGTTACACTGTTCTAGCCTATTTTCTTTATATATTCTGTTGTTCTGTGTAAGCACACATCAACCTCACACCTGAATTACAGTATACTGGATTACAATTGACAAAAACTTTGATTTATCAGCTACACAATTTTGTCTGTGTCAATATTAACCCTTTGGGGGTCGACAGGCCTTCTCAGGAAAGTGTTCCTGGGGTCGAAATTTTTTTGGAAAAAAAAAAAATTAATTTTTTCTTCCGAAATGATAGAGAATCTTTTTCCGATCATAACGCCACCAAAATTATGAAATTTGATCGAAAACTAACGGAATTATGCTTTCACGAAGTTAGCGGCAGCCATGACACTTACGCATCAGCGATTTTGCCCACTTTGAGCCCTATTTTCGACAAATTCCAATGTGTCAGTCTCCTAAAATTATAGCTATTTCGCTAGATCTCCATTTCGTCTATCGATTGCGTACATGAAACCGCCTATTTACCAATTTCATCTACCCAAAATAGTGGTCAGAAAATGGAAATTTTCGAATTTCACACAAATTTCAAACGATGCTAATTTCAAAATAGGGTCCAGAGTAAACAAGGCAGACATTCCTGGCACTAAAATAACATGTTCTCTGTTCATTAGTCACGTCTCCAGGCCCCTGTTCCTTTACTTTTGCTTTTCATTTTGAATTTTTATTCTCACAAAAAATAGAAGATTTAATGTTATGTATATAACTGCATCATTGTAAAAATGGTATAAATAATATCAGAGCACTTGTGCATGAATATAAGACTCGCCAGTGTATGTGTATTGGAGGCATGGTGTGATTTGTTTACTCTTGAACATCGTCAAAAATCGAACATTTTCACTACTTTGAGCTCAATTTCAAGGTACTTGTCATTGTCATACCAATCAAAATCATCTCTATTTCTGTAATATATCTTCCATTCTATCAAATGAGACCAAGAAAACGAGAATACATCAATAAAACTATACGAAAATCGACTGCAAATTCGCTGTTTTAATCGAAAAAAACGGTCAGAGTTTTTTTTCACTCATTATGCAGTGTGTACTGCAGGATTTTTTTTATACTGCGCACACTGACCACACAGACCCATTCTTTCATATGTATGACTACCAGACGTTTTCTGCTTAAATTGAGGCCGCTAGAATTTGGGCGTACTAGTACGGCACCAACCCCTGCTCGTAAAACGTACTAGTACGGCACCGACCCCCAAAGGGTTAATAATCAAGTTTAGGGTGATGATTAACACACCCAATAGCAGAATGGAGTAACAACTTACCAGCAGCAGCCATATACGTGGCTCCAGTTGACTTGATCTTCTCTATGTACTTAAAGCGTTCCTCCTCGAGCAGCTCATCAAAATCGGCAATGATCTCATTGAGGAGACGCAGGCACTCCACGCCCTCATTGTTGGACTCCAACTCCATGTAGAAGTCGGAAAAGTTAGGGATGGAGGCAAAGAGGATGCACACACTCTCACATTCCTCATGATACAGCTCCTGAAGGTTTAAGGAGGGAATTTATTGTAGTTGTGTAGGGCTGTGTGCATAGATTTCTGTGCAGAGGTGATATAGGAGTGCATGGAAACATGTTTGTGTGTGTAGAGTGCACATGAGTTTGCTTTATTTGTGTGTGGATGAGTGTGCGAGAGAGATTATGTTTTGTTTTTTACCCCCATTTGTAGTTACAGAAGGAGGGCTATATTTGCACTGTTCTGCTTTCAGTTTTTAGTTTATCATACAAATGTTTAAAGTTTTCAGTGCCATAGGCCTAAAATACTACAGCACCTCTTTTGTGTTCCATTAAGCTATTTCATCCTTTTTGTGTAGAAAGATTTCCTAGTGTTGTATAAGCACTTTTTTTTTTCTTTTTTTTTTTTTCAAATTGTAGCCTTCAGTTTTCCCCAATTAAGATACAAGGTGAGATGCATTTCATCTTTGGCGGTATATGTCTCAGTTCTCATAGACAAATCACTTAAAGCCAATAATAACTCAATAAAAAGCTGCAATGTGAATGATCACACAATTCACAGCTAGACAACCCCCCTCCTCCCCTTTTCAAAGAAATAAACCTACTCACTATACAAAACATTCACTCGTACTACTGTGCCACCTACATTTACAGAACAATCAGTTCTAATATAAATCCCGACCTGAAGCGCTTTCTTGACAGTTGCAATAGGACCCATGGACACAATACTAAGCACAAAAATCTCTATGACATTCCCCATGTCAGGCTAAATTTTTTCAAAAACTATGTACATAAAAGGACCCAAGAATGCCCGCAATGCACAGCATATTAGGGGCTTTTGGCATGTACATCTCATTAATAACTTTATTTCTTGTCTACCATGTACAAAGTCTGGAACTCTGCCAGAAATCTCCAGAACCACTGGATCAGCTAGAATTTTTAAAACTACAGTTAGAAAACATCTTATCTCCTTAACCTATCCTAGCCCATCATTAATAAATATTATTTTTTTTTATTAACACATCGGCCGATTCCCACCAAGGCAGGGTGACCCGAAAAAGAAAATTTTTCGTCATCATTCACTCCATCACTGTCTTGCCAGAGGGGTGCTTTACACTACAGTTATAAAACTGCAACATTAACACCCCTCCTTCAGAGTGCAGACACTGTACTTCCCATCTCCAGGACTCAAGTCCGGCCTGTCGGTTTCCCTGAATCCCTTCATAAATGTTACTTTGCTCACACTCCAATAGCACGTCAAGTATTAAAAACCATTTGTCTCCATTCACTCCTATCAAATATGCACACGCATGCTTGCTGGAAATCCAAGCCCCTCGCACACAAAACCTCTTTTACCCCCTCCCTCCAACCTTTCCTAGGCCGACCCCTACCCTGCCTTCCCTCCACTACAGATTTATACACTCGAGGTCATTCTGTTTCGTTCCATTCTCTCTACATGTCCGAACCACCTCAACAACCCCTCCTCAGCCCTCTGGATAATAGTTTTGGTAATCCCACACCTCCTCCTAATTTCCAAACTCCGAATTCTCTGCATTATATTCACACCACACATTGACCTCAGACATGACATCTCCACTGCCTCCAGCCTTCTCCTCGTTGCGACATTCATCACCCATGCTTCACACCCATATAAGAGTGTTGGTATAACTATACTCTCATACATTCCCCTCTTAACTTCCATGGACAAAGTTCTTTGTCTCCACAGACTCCGAAGTGCACCACTCACCCTTTTCCCCTCATCAATTCTATGATTCACCTCATCCTTCATAGACCCATCTGCTGACATGTCCACTCCCAAATATCTGAATACATTCACCTCCTCCATACTCTCTCCCTCCAATCTGATATCCAATCTTTCATCACCTAATCTTTTTGTTATCCTCATCACCTTACTCTTTCCTATATTCACTTTCAATTTTCTTCTTGTACATACCTTACCAAATTCATCCACCAACGTCTGCAACTTCTCTTCAGAATCTCCCAAAAGCACAGTGTCATCAGCAAAAAGCAACTGTGACAACTCCCACTTTGTATTTGATTCTTTGTCTTTTAACCCCACACCTCTTGCCAAGACCCTCGCATTCACTTCTCTTACAACCCCATCTATAAATATATTGAACAACCACGGTGACATCACACATCCCTGTCTAAGGCCTACTTTTACCAGGAAATAATCTCCCTCTCTCCTACACACTCTAACCTGAGCCTCACTATCCTCATAAAAGCTCTTCACTGCTTTCAGTAACCTACCTCCTATTCCATACACCTGCAACATATGCCACATTGTCCCCCTATCCACCCAATCATACACCTTTTCCAAGTCCATAAATGCCACAAAAACCTCTTTACCCTTATCCAAATACTGTTCACCTATATGTTTTACTGCAAACACTTGGTCTACACACCCCCTACCTTTCCTAAACCCACCTTGTTCATCTGCTATTCTGCTCTCCGTCTTACTCTTAATTCTTTCAATAATAACTCTACCATACACTTTACCTGGTATACTCAACAGACTTATTCCCCTATAATTTTTGCACTCTCTTTTGTCCCCTTTGCCTTTATACAAAGGAACAATACACACTCTCTGCCAGTCCCTAGGTACCTTACCCTCTTCCATACATGTATTAAATAATAGCACCAACCACTCCAAAACTATATCTCCGCCTGCTTTTAACATTTCTACCTTTATCCCATCAATCCCAGTTGCCTTACCACCTTTCATTCTACCCACTGCCTCACGAACTTCCCCCACACTCACAACTGGCTCTTCCGCACTCCTACAAGATGTTATTCCTCCTTGCCCTATACACGAAATCACAGCTTCCCTGTCTTCATCAACATTTAACAACTCCTCAAAATATTCCCTCCATCTTCCCGATACCTCTAACTCTCCATTTAATAACTCTCCTCTCCTATTTTTAACTGTCAAATCCATTTGTTCCCTAGGCTTCCTCAACTTATTAATCTCACTCCAAAACTTTTTCTTATTTTCAACAAAATTTGTTGATAACTTCTCACCCATTCTCTCATTTGCTCTCTTTTTACATTGCTTGACCACTCTCTTAACCTCTCTTTTTTTCTTCATATACTCTTCCCTCCTTGCATCACTTCTACTTTGTAAAAACCTCTCATATGCTAACTTTTTCTCCCCTTTCTACTCTCTTTACATCATCATTCCACCAATCGCTCTTCTTCCCTCCGCACCCACTTTCCTGTAACCACAAACTTCTGCTGAACACTCTAACACTACATTCTTTAACCTACTCCATACATCTTCGACCCCATTGCCTACACTCTCACTAGCCCATCTATCCTCCAATAGTTGTTTATATCTTACCCTAACTGCCTCCTCTTTTAGTTTATAAACCTTCACCTCTCTCTTACTTACTGCTTCTATTTTCCTTGTATCCCATCTACCTTTTACTCCCACTTTAGCTACAACTAAAAAGTGAAGTCTACTCAACAGTCTTTTATCTACCAATACATAGTCCAACAAACTACTGTCATTACGCCCTACATCATATCTTGTATACTTATTTATCCTCTTTTTCTTAAAAAATGTATTACCTATAACTAAACCCCTTTCTATACAAAGTTCAATCAAAGGGCTCCCATTTTCATTTACACCTGGCACCCCAAACTTACCTACCACACCCTCTCTACATTTTTCTCCTACTTTAGCATTTAGGTCCCCTACTACAATTACTCTCTCACTTGGTTCAAAGGTTCCTATACATTCGCTTAACATCTCCCAAAATCTCTCTCTCTCCTCTACACTCCTCTCTTCTCCAGGTGCATACACGCTTATTATAACCCACTTTTCGCATCCGACCCTTATTTTAATCCACATTATCCTTGAATTTACACATTTATATTCCCTCTTCTCCTTCCATAACTGGTCCTTCAACATTAATGCTACCCCTTCCTTAGCTCTAACTCTCTCAGATACTCCTGACTTAATCCCATTTATTTCTCCCCACTGAAACTCGCCTACCCCCTTCAGGTTTGTTTCGCTTAGGGCCAGAACATCCAACTTCTTTTCATTCATAACGTCAGCAATCATCTCTTTCTTATCATCCGCACTACATCCACGCACATTCAAACATCCCAGTTTTATAAAGCTTTTCTTATTCGTTTTTTTAGTAAATGTGTACAGGAGAAGGGGTTACTAGCCCATTGCTCCCGGCATTTTAGTCGCCTTATACGACACGCATGGCTTACGGAGGAAGAATTCTTTTCCACTTCCCCATGGACAATAGGGGAAATAAAGAGAAGAACAAGAGCTATTAAGAAAAAGAAGAAAAACATAGATGTGTGTATGTATATATATGCATGTGCATGCCTGTGACCTACATGTAAGTAGAAGTAGCTAGATATACCTGTTATCCAGCGTGTTTATGAGACAGAAAAAAGACACCAGCAATCCTACCATCATGTAAAACAGTTTCAGGTTTCTGTTTCACAGTCACCTGGCAGGACGGTAGTACCTCCCTGGGTGGTTGCTGTCTACCAACTTACTACCAATATGTAAAAATTATATGTACATTTGCTCAATATCATTACCTGGAGTCGACCTGGAGAGAATTCCAGGGGTCAACACCCCCGCAGCCCGGTCCGTGACCAGGCCTCCTGTTGGACCAGAGCCTGATCAACCAGGCTGTTACTGCTGGCCGCACGCAGTCCAACGTACGAACCACAGCCCGGCTGGTCAGGTACCGACTTTAGGTGCCTGTCCAGTGCCTGCTTGAAGACAGCCAGGGGTTTGTTGGTAATCCCCCTGATGTATGCTGGGAGGCAGTTGAACAATCTTGGGCCCCTGACACTTATTGTGTTGTCTCTCAACGTGCTAGTGACACCCCTGCTCTTCATTGGGGGGATGTTACATCGCCTGCCGAGTCTTTTGCTTTCGTAGGGAGTGATTTTTGTGTGCAAGTTTGGTACTAAGCCCTTGAGAATTTTCCATGTGTATATAATAATGCATCTCTCCCGCCTGCGTTCTAGA
>WNWK01028558.1:0-25253 GCA_009830355.1 Cherax destructor | reverse complement strand
TGATTAAAGTTAGACACTCAGTTCAACCATCGACTTCAGTTCAAGAACTTTCTATCCCCCTTTCAGCCCAGTAGGCCACACCATCCATATCCACTCTTCACTACCATCCACAAACATCATTACCACAATTTAAGGTAAGAAATACTATTATTTCTATTGCATTTGTAGTCTTAAGCAGTAATAGATCATGACAATGAACTAAAATACATATTCGCCTTCAATTTTGCAAGATATGTTGGTCTAAAAAACTTGTTTGGTTTTTTTGGGGACTCTAAACACGTATCCCTTTTTTTCCCATAAGTTCTGTTAATTATTTAAGACGAAATTATCTAACACGATTTTTTCAGGAACGTATCTATCAGTAATGACGCCCTACTACTATATAGTACAATATTTTACTATGTTTTCATCCGTTTATGATTGTTCATGGTTCAATAGGTTAAGGAAGCAGTAAGTAAGAATGTTAATAAAAGGTTATCTATCTATTTCATTTATTCTCTGATATCAGAAACATGATAATACTTGTGACAAAGATGCTGAGATGAATTATATGCATATTATATGGTGAGATTGGCACAGACTGCCACCATAAAGATGTTTACAAACATGTTAAATCACTTGTTAAGAACAAATGAAAATAGCATTTATTATTTTTGAATAATAATAATTTATAATATGATTTGAACACTTTTAAAGTCATCAGTATATAGACATTTAGAGCACTCCACAGCAATTATTATTATTATTATTTATTATTATTATTATTTTTACAATATATTGTAGGGAAATAATAATATAATAATAATAATTAATAATAATAATTGCTGTGGAGTGCTCTAAATGTCAGCTACCAAAATACTGATAACATTTAAAGTGCTCCAGATCAATTATTATAAATTATTATTATTCTAAAAACAATAAATGCTATTTTTGCATTTGTTCTTACGAAAGAGTGATTTAGGCATGTTTACCCTGTTTAAACATCTTATATGGTGGGGTCTGTGCCTGCTCTCTTACCCTCATATAATATGGCATATATTATTCATTTCAGCATCTTTATTACAGTTCTGGGGTATTTATCATGTTTCTGATATCAATTTGAATAAATGTAATAGATAGAAAACCCTTTTATTACTAATATTGTAATTACACAACATTTTATTAGCACTAAGGCTAACATCCAACACCCATGACGACTCACCAGACACTGAATGTTACTGCGCCCTCCTCCTCCAATAGCTCCTCCCACTTCGTAACAATGTTAGATGAATTTAATGTATTTTTCTGTAAGCTTAACTCGTTGTATGGTATTTTACTTTTTATTGTTTTCTGTAATATATGAGTTATGCAAATTAAAATAAAGTTATGAAGTTGGAGTTTCATTTTTTATCTAATGTATACATATTTAATTCAACATTTGGCATCATTAAAAAGTGGGCAGAGTACAGCAGAGGGAGAAGAAGCAGTGTGTCAGTAACTTGATTCCCATGACACTTCACAACACTATAAAATACTTATTGTATAATTATACTATTGTCAGCCTCCTCCACAGCTCAGCTCATGTCAAAATAACATGTATATAGTACATTATTTTATGATGTTTATATGTGTTTTATGATTGTTCATGGTTAATAAAGGAAGCAGTATTGTATTATATTTCCTACAATATATTGGGGCACCAAACATTCGCGATTTTTCAACATCCACGAGGCTCTTGATCCCCTAACCCTCGCGAATGTTGAGGGATACCTGTATTTTCCACACTGCGGCCGGGCGGAGTTCGTTGTTAGACGATTCAAATTGCATCATCCTTCAGGAGACGCTTCCATCCTGCCCTGGACTGAACAGCAGTTCTCCTGGTAGGCCTGATCACACTTTCTTCCTCTGGTATCCCCTGGTTAGCGTCGTCTTCAATATCACTTGTGTCACTTTCCCTTAGATTTTCATTCACATATGATTGAACCCCATTTAACTCCAAGTGAATTAATTTATTAATGGTATGTAAACTTTCTTGACCGCGACATAACACTTTGACATTCCTGACACCCTGAGTGTCTGGATACAATGTTACTACCTTACCCAGAGACCACAATGTTCGAGGTTGCTCAATATCAATTAACACAATGAATGTCACCTGGTTGAATATTCTGTCAATTTACCGCTTCTGACGCACCATAAAAGTGTTCACGTAGTGTAAGAAGATACTTTTTACGCCACACATTAGACCAGTGATTAATTACTTTATTTAACATCTTAAATTTATCACTTAACACTGTCACATTATTGTAATCCTCATTAATTTCCTCAGGATTACAGTCATCCCTCGGTTTTCGATTTTAATCCGTTCCAGATGGATCGGCGAAAACCAAAACTATTTTCCCCATAAGAAATAATGGAAATTCATTTAATCCGTTCCAGAAACCCAGAAGTTTGGGAAAAAAAAATTGGGGGGGGGCCTTAAAGATAGATTTACATGCACAAATGAATAAACTGAATGTGGCACTTACCTTTATTGAAGACTGATGTTGCTGGATGGGAGAGAGGGAAGAGACCCTAATTTTTGGAAGGGGAATCCCCCTCCATAAGGACTCTAGGTACCAAGTCCTCATCTGGGGTCACTTCCCTTCTTTGTCTTTTAATCCCACTAGGACTAGCTTGTGAGTCACTGCACACCTGTGGCACTAAATATCTGTCCAGAGAGCTCTGTATCTGGCGGCTCTTTAAAATGTCCCTAAAATGGGACATGGAATTGTCATTGTAAAAGTAGCCAGCACGGATTGCAACATCTTTGTCAGGGTGATGTTCCTCCACAAATGAATGCACCCTACTCCACATTGCACAAATCTCCTTAATTTCTGAAGAAGGCACCTTACATCTTTCTTCCTCCACTGAAGCAATTTCCTCAGATCTGTTTTGTTGTTGTTGCAGCTCAAGCTCTTGCAGCTCTTCAGTGGTTAGATCTTCATTGTGGTCCTCCACCAACTCTTCCACATCCTCTCCATTCACATCCAACCCCATAGAAGTCCCCAATTCCACAATACTTTCCACAACTTCCATAGGCTCATCAGGGTTAGCTTCAAACCCTTCAAAATCCATCTCTGGGACACAATCTGGCCACAACTTTCTCAAGCAGAGTTCATCGTCCTGGAGGTCACTCCTGCCAAGCTTTATCTATAAGGCCTATGCAATGGAAGATATCAAGTGAGCCTTCCAGAACTCTTTAGGTCAATCTAGTGTCTGAGGTTACATCAAGCACCTTTGAAACATTGCTTTGGTGTACAGTTTTTTGAAGTTTGCAATGACCTGCTGGTCCATGGGCTGGAGGAGAGGATGGTGTTAGGAGGCAAGAACTTCACTTTTACAAATTTGAATTCCTTAGGCATTTGGTCTTCCAAGTCTTGAGGATGATCAGGAGCATTGTCCATTACCAGGAGGCACTTAAGTGGCAATTTATTCTCCAATAGATATTTCTTCACACTGGGGCCAAACACTTGATTAAACCATTCCAGGAAAATTTCCCTAGTGACCAATGCCTTAGCATTAGACTTCCAAAACACATATATTTACCCTGTCAACACTGTAGTTCCTGAACACTCTGGGATTTTCAGAGTGATACACAGTAAAGGCTTCACTTTTAAATCCTACTAGCGTTCCCACATAACATAAGAGTTAGCCTGTCTTTCATAGGCTTGTGTCCTGACATTGCCTTTTCCTCCTGCGTGATGTAG
This sequence comes from Cherax destructor, assembly GCA_009830355.1. Classification (NCBI taxonomy): domain Eukaryota; kingdom Metazoa; phylum Arthropoda; class Malacostraca; order Decapoda; family Parastacidae; genus Cherax; species Cherax destructor. The sequence goes on along the minus strand of WNWK01028558.1, from coordinate 21,525 downwards.
GTCCTCCTTGGCATTTTCTTCCAAAAGAGGCCTGTTTCGTCACAATTAAACACTTGTTGGGGTTTAAATTCTTCTGCCTCTACATATTCTTTAAACTCACGCACAAATTTTTCAGCCCCATCTTTATCTGAACTGGCACCCTCACCATGCCTTACAACACTGTGTATGCCACTTGCTTGAAGTTTTCGAACCAGCCTTGCTGGCCTTAAATTCATCAACCTCAACACTGGTTCCATTCATTTTCTTTACAAGATCGGAATGCAACTGCCTTGCTTTTTCACATATGATGGATTGCACAACACTATCACCCGCTAGCAGTTTTTGGTTTATCCACACCAATAACAATTTCTCCATATTTTCCATTGTTTGTGATCTCTGTTTCGTTATCGTATTCACCCCTTTCGCAACATTAGCTTCCGTGATTTCCTTTCTCTTTGCCACAATGAAACTGATGGTTGATGGGTTTTTCTTGTATATCCTGGCGAGCTCGGCAATACGTACACCACTATCATATTTTTCTATTATTTCTTTCTTCATTTCTACAGTGTTCCTCACTTTCTTTACTAAAGAAGTGGCACTAGGAGCTTTCTTTGGGCCCATGGTAGCTTATTTAGTAGTCACACACAATAATCAAGGCCCAAAAGCAATGAATTGTTAATAAATGTTTTGTATAAACTCCTGGGGTGATGTTCACTCAAGCGTAAACAATGCTAGACTGCGTGACAATGTGCGTGGGAGGTGCGTGGGTGGTGGGCCTACGGCCTTTGTATGTGCGTGGCACTGGTGGACAGGTCCCAAACGGTCGGCGAAAACTAAGACAAATTTTCCCTGAAGAAAGTCGGCGAAAACCAAAATCGGCGAAAACTGGGACAAGCGAAAACCAAGGGATGACTGTATCTATATAGATAGGTGCAGCTTCCAGTTTCCACCCACATATTAAGTGAGATGGAGTCAGCATGTCTGCGTCTGGAGTATCAATCATGTACGAGAGAGGACGATTATATATCCGATTCTCTGCCTCCACTAATACTGCACGGAATTCCTCCAAATTAATTTGTTTCCGGTGTAGTACTTTACACAGACACCTCTTCACTGTACCTATCAGACTTTCGTACAATCCCCCTTGCCAAGGGGCCCTGGGAGTAATAAACTTCCAGCCACACCCTCGCTGATTTAGTAGATATTGTGCATCATTACTCTCATTTAATTCCTTCAAATGTTGCGCCCCCGCTACAAAGTTAGTGGAGTTATCTGAAATCATTAATCTCGGACAGGATCTCCTAGCTGCAAATTTCTGGAACAGCTGAATGAACTGTTCTGCAGACAAGTCCTGAGCCACTTCTAAATGCACTGCCCTTGTAGCAGTACAAGTAAATAAACATACATACATTTTCAAGGGAATACCATCTGCAGTACCCGTTAAAAGAATTGGACCACTATAGTCTACCCCTGTTACATCAAATGGCTTTACTAACTGCACTCATTCCTTGGGAAATGGTGGAGGTCCTGGATACATATAGGTTTTGGCATCTACACGGCGACACATTACACGTCTTGATGACCCTCTTCACACTTTGTCGTCCTTGAGGAATCCAGAAAGTTTCCCTAATGTAATTTAAGGTATCTTGTACTCCACCAACCATCATATTTTTATGGGCATTTAACACAATTAAAGTTGTCAGATGATGAGTTTTGGCCAGCAGGATAGGGTGTTTAGCATATTACCCAATTCAGCATTTTGTAACCTACCTCTGCACCTGATTACATCATCCTCCAAGTACAGCCCCAATTTCTCTATTATTGAACCTTTCACAATTTTTCCTTCCATTATTAATTTAATCTCATTTCTGTAGATTTCTTCTTGCACCCTCTGTAGCCAGTATTTCAGAGGATGTGGAAAATCATACTGGATACTCATCCTGTTTATAAAGTTGAACACCAACCTCGTGACATTAATCAGTTTGGGTAAGGATGAATATCTAGTTATATCATTGGCTAAAGAGGGACCAATGACTGGAGCGGTAGCCACCGTAATTTCAACAGGAGCAATATGCCTTTTGAACAGGCCAATTATCTCTATCCACCAGCCAACTGGTCCTTTAAACCACGATAAAGACAAATTTCGCATAAGCCAACCCATGAGACAGGAAGTCAGCCGGATTCTCCTCACCGGGTATGTGATTAAAGGTTAACTTATGCTGGCCCAGACTAGTATATTTCTCTTGCATCTGGTTAATTTCTGCGACTCTATTCTGTACATACACAATCTTAATATTCCCATTACGAATCCACTGTACGGATACCTCATTATCAGACCAAATTATGGTGTCGCTAATATTTATCTCCGGCAATTTACTCCGTATATAATCAGCTAATTTAACACCCACATAAATGGCTGTTAATTCCAACTGAGGTAAGGTACGTAATTTAATTGGAGCCACTTTAGCTTTAGACATGACAAGAGAAATGTCTTTATCACATTGAATATAAGCGACTGCTCCATACGCCAATTTAGAAGCATCGCAAAAAATGTGGAGTACAGTGGACCCCCGGCTAACGATCACCACGGAAATCGTACAATTATGTAAGTATAATATTGTAAGTGCTTGTGGAAGTGTAATTTTGGGGGTCTGAAATAGACTAACCTACGTGACATTATTTCTTAAGGAAGTAAATTCGTTCGGTAATGGCACTTGAGCAGGCTTCTGCAATGAATTTTGATCGTTAGCCGGGGGTCCACTGTATATTAATCCCTTCTTGACTCGCCACCTGGCGCGGGAACTCCAGCAATGGAATCTTCTCATAATCACCAATCAATTCTTCCCACCTGTTAACGAATTCCTCAGGTAGGGTTTCATCCTAAGCACACGTTTGCTTCCATGCCTCTTGTATCAATAACTTCCCTCGTATTGTAAGAGGTGCCACTAAGCCTAGTGGATCGAAGTATTTTGAAACTTCAGCTAGTAGGACACTCTCAGTTAATTTATTGGGCATACAGTCTTTCCTCACTTAGCGACGTACTCGTTTACCGACGCCTCGGACTTACGACGGGCTCTCTGACCAGTATTTATACCTAAATAATATATATTAGACCTGATTTCCTCAATTTTATTTATTACAATATACAGTACACTGCTGTATAAACATTTAAGAACATATGAACATAAGAAAGGAGGAACACTGCAGCAGGCCTGTTGGCCCATACTAGGCAGGTCCTTCACAAATCCAACCCACTAACAGAATATTTGCCCAACTCAATTTTCAATGCTACCCAAGCAATAAGTTTTGATAATTCTATTTATTCATGTGCAAGTCCCATTCACATGCAACCCGTCTCACTCATAAGAACATAAGAACAGCTTTTTGCAAGGGTTCTTAAGGAATGCAAAATGGAACTCTGTGAACCATTATCTAACATTTTTAATTTATCTCTTCAAACAGGTGTAGTGTCTGATATGTGGAAGATGGCTAATGTAATTCCTATTTTTAAAGCAGGGGACAAGTCACTACCGTCAAATTACCGCCCAATAAGCCTAACCTCAATTGTAGGAAAATTACTAGAGTCAATTATAGCTGATATTATTAGAAACCATCTAGATAACCTTAATTTGATTAATGAATACTCAGCATGGATTCATGAGGGGCCGTTCCTGCCTATCTAATTTATTAACCTTCTTCAGTAAAGCTTTTGAGGCTGTTGATCACGATAAAGAATTCGATATTGTTTATTTAGACTTTAGTAAGGCTTTTGATAGAGTACCGCACCAGAGACTGTTAAAGAAAGTGGCAGCTCATGGCATTGGGGAAAAAGTGCTGTCATGGATCGAGTCATGGCTCACCAATAGGAAGCAGAGAGTGTGCATAAATGGGGTTAAATCCGAATGGGGACTTGTAACAAGTGATGTTCCACAGGGATCAGTCTTAGGCCCATTGTTATTTATAATATATATCAATGACATTGACGAGGAAATTACTAGTGATATGAGCAAATTCGCCGACGACACGAAGATAGGTAGGATAATTGATTCAAACATAGATGTCATAGAACTTCAGGAAGATTTAGACAAACTTAATTCGTGGTCAGAAAGTGGCAGATGCAGTTCAATGTAGATAAATGCAAGGTTCTGAAGCTCAGGAGTATCCATAACCCAAGCACTTATAAGTTAAATAACGTAGAACTTAGCCATACAGATTGCGAGAAGGACTTTGGGGTGATGGTAAGCAGCAACCTTAAACCAAGACAGCAATGCCTAAGCGTACGTAATAAGGCAAATAGATTACTGGGATTTATATCAAGAAGTGTTAGCAACAGAAGTCCAGAGGTTATATTACAGCTTTATACATCATTAGTAAGGCCTCACCTAGATTACACAGGTCAGTTCTGGTCTCCATATTACAGAATAGACATAAATTCGTTAGAAAACATTCAGCGTAGAATGACTAAATTAATACATAGCATTAGAAATCTTCCTTACGAAGAAAGATTGAAGACCCTTAACCCCTTGACTGTCGCAACCCTCAATCCTGAGTGCCATTCTGTTGTCGCAAAATATTCGAAAAAAAAAATTATTTTTTCTTATCAATATGTTAAGATTATTTATTTTTCTGATTGTTTTTATCCTAAAAACAGATTTTTGCCATCAATACTTACCGAGATATGGAGGTGTAAAGTTGGCAGAAAATGAGCCGCGTATGGCAACATCGGCGACTGCCGCTCACTCAGTAAACATTTGTTTACTTCCATTCATAGATTTCTTGTTTTTTTCACTATTTTCTTATTTTGCGTAACTTATGTGGCCTGTGAGGCCAAGATAAGGTGCAATGTATATATATACATTCATTGTATGCAACACAATAATAGCATAAACATTAGTATCTTTATATTGTTTACAAAACTTGTTTACACAAATGAACAATACAAAAAAATCTTTATTACTATTGTTCTATAATATATATACAAATGTACAGTCACTGGACATGTTCATAAAAGTTCTGCAGCTTGTGGAACTCTTTGAAACATGCACAGTGGTGTTTTACATTCCTCACACATAAAACGAGTGTCTCTGCATTTTTGTGGGTGTTTTTTTGTATATGCACAGACAAAACATCTCTTCTGAGCAGTTTTCTTCAAAGTAGCAGCAGGCAGTTGTGTTAGGTCGTTATCCTAGGTTGATGGTCGTCTGGGTCGTCATTCCTTCCTTCCTACATTCCTTCCTTCCTACATTCCTTCCTTCCTACATTCCTTCCTTCCTACATTCCTTCCTTCCTACATTCCTTCCTTCCTACATTCCTTCCTACCTTCCTTCCTACCTTCCTTCCTACCTTCCTTCCTACCTTCCTTCCTACCTTCCTTCCTACCTTCCTTCCTACCTTCCTTCCTACCTTCCTTCCTACCTTCCTTCCTACCTTCCTTCCTTCCTTCCTTCCTTCCTTCCTTCCTTCCTTCCTTCCTTCCTTCCTTCCTTCCTTCCTTCCTTCTTTCCTTCCTTCCTTCCTTCCTTCCTTCCTACCTACCTACCTACCTACCTACCTACCTACCTACCTACCTACCTACCTACCTACCTACCTACCTTCCTTCCTTCCTTCCTTCCTTCCTTTCATCTCGTCTTTCCTTTCTTCCTTCTGGTTTCTATAAATACACACATAGTCACTGGACACGTGCCTAGAACTGCTATAAGCTTCTGGAAGCTGGTTGTTGTGTCTGGGTCATCATTCGACCTTCCTTCCTTCCTTCCTTCTTTCCTTCCTTCCTTCCTTCCTTCCTACCTACCTACCTACCTACCTACCTACCTACCTACCTACCTACCTACCTACCTACCTACCTTCCTTCCTTCCTTCCTTCCTTCCTTCCTTTCTTTCTTCCTACCTTACTACCTACCTTACTACCTTTCATCTCGTCCTTCCTTTCTTCCTTCTGGTTTCTATAAATACACACATAGTCACTGGACACGTGCCTAGAACTGCTATAAGCTTCTGGAAGCTGGTTGTTGTGTCTGGGTCATCATTCCGACCTTCCTTCCTTCCTTCATTTCTTCTAACCTTTCTTCCTACATTCCTTCCTTCCTTTCATCTCGTCCTTCCTTTCTTCCTTCCTTCTGATTTCTATATATACGCATATATAATCACTGGACACTTCATAGAATTGCTATTAGCTTCTGGAAGCTGGTTGTTGTTTCTGGGTCGTCATTCCTTCCTTCCTTCCTTCCATCCTTCCAACCTTCCTTCCAACCTTCCTTCCAACCTTCCTTCCAACCTTCCTTCCTTCCTTCCTTCCAACCTTCCTTCCTACATGCCTTCCTACATTCCTTCCTACCTACCTTCCTTCCTTCCTTTCATCTCCTTCCTTCTGGTTTCTATATATACGCATATATAGTCACTGGACACTTCATAGAACTGATATTAGGCTTCTGGAAGCTGGTTGTTGTGAGTGTGTGGACTTGTAAATATGCTGAGTCAGGGTGCGGCTGCTGTCAAAATGACATATTATACCACCACTCACCTGTCAACACCCATGGGGTCCCAAGCTCTTCTTCCCCACAGTCCTTTCTACCTACTTACTTACCTAATTACGTACCTACTTATGTACCTACTTACGTACCTACTTACGTACCTACTTACCTACTTGCTTACCTACTTGCTTACCTACTTACCTACCTACTTACCTACCTACTTGCCTACCTACTTGCCTACTTTCCTTCCTACTTACTTGCCTACCTACTTACTTACATACCAACCTATTTCTATTGTTCTATAATATATATAGTACACATATAATGACTGGACACTTTCCATCAACTTCCCTTACCGCTTGAAGTGTGTGGACTTCCTCTCATCTCCTTTCTTTCTTTCTTCTTTTGTTCTTTCCTTCCTCTCATCTCTACTTCCTTTCTTTCTTTCCTTCCTTCCTTTCCTCCTTTACTTCCTTTCATCTCTTCTTTCCTTCCTTCCTTCCTCTCATCTCTTCCTTACTTTCTTTCTTTTTTCCTTCCTTCCTTCTGGTATCCTGGGCATTGCTTTCGGTCACAAACTCCTCAAAACCATGAAATTCATCCTCAGAGACACTTCCATCTGTGTTAGAGCTATCATTGAGGAAGAAAACAGTCCCAGATGCGCCGGGAAGTCAGACAATTCTTACCGCTAGGCATGCTGAACAAGGACTACTGAAATGGCGTTCCCACAATGCACCACTGGCTGCCCGATTTTTTTTTATACTGCGCACACTGACCACACACCCATTCTCTCACATGTAGGCCTACCAGCTTTCTCCTGTTTGATTTGAGGCCGCTAGAATTTAGGCATATAGATACGTCCGAAACAGTGGCTCGTAAGATGTATATATACGACCGAAACAGTCAAAGGGTTAAATTACATTCACTTGTAAGACGTAGAATGAGGGGAGACATGATCGAGGTATACAAGTGGAAAATGGGTATTAACAAAGGGGATATAAATAAGGTCTTGAGGATCTCTCTCCAAGAGAGAACCCGCAATAATGGATTCAAGTTAGATAAGTTTAGATTTAGAAAGGATATAGGAAAGTATTGGTTTGGAAATAGGGTAGTTGATGAGTGGAACAGTCTGCTTAGTAGGATTATTGAAGCTAGGATCTTGGGTAGTTTCAAATTTATGTTGGATAAATTCATGAGTGAGAGGGTTGGATTTGAGTGGGATTTGCACATGAGTGAATGGAATTGTCAAAGCTTATTTCTTGGGTAGCATTGAAAATTGGGTTGAGCAAGTGTTCTTTTAGTGGGACGGATTGTGAAGGACCTGCCTAGTATGGGCCAACAGGCCTGCTGCAGTGTTCCTCCTTTCTTATGTTCTTATGTAGTGGTGGTTTTGATAAGGACCTGCCTTGTATGGGCCAGTAGGCCTTCTGCAGTGTTCCTCCATTCTTATGTTCTTAAGGTCCTAGCTTCAATAACCCTACTAGGCAGACTGTTCCACTCATCAACTACCCTATTTCCAAACCAATACATTCCTATATCCTTTCTAAATCTAAACTTATCTAACTTGAATCCATTATTGTGGGTTCTCTCTTGGAGAGATATCCTCAAGACATTATTTATATCCCCTTTGTTAATACCCATTTTCCACTTGTATACCTCGATCATGTCTCCCCTCATTCTACGTCTTACAAGTGAATGTAATTTTAGGGTCTTCAATCTTTCTTCATACGGAAGATTTCTAATGCTATGTATTAATTTAGTCATTCTACGCTGAATGTTTTCTAACGAATTAATGTCCATTCTGTAATATGGAGACCAGAACTGAGCTGCGTAATCTAGGTGAGGCCTTACTAAAGATGTATAAAGCTGTAATATAACCTCTGAACTTCTGTTGCTTACACTTCTTGATATAAATCCCAGTAATCTGTTAGCCTTATTACGTACGCTTAGGCACTGCTGTCTTGGTTTAAGGTTGCTGCTTACCATAACCCCCAAGTCGTTCTCGCAATCTGTATAGGTAAGTTCTACGCCATTCAACTTATAAGTGCTTGGGTTATTGACATTCCCGAGCTTCAGAACCTTTTAAGTTCTATCTTATCTCTAACAACAACGGGCTCAAGACTGATCCCTGTGGAACGCCACTTGTTACAGATCCCCACTCGGATTTAACCCCATTTAAGCACACTCTCTGCTTCCTATTGGTGAGCCATGACTCGATCCATGACAGCACCTTTCCCCCAATTCCGTGAGCTGCCACTTTCCTTAACAGTCTCTGGTGTGGTACTCTATCAAAAGCCTTACTAAAGTCTAAATAAACAATATCGAATTCTTTATCGTGATCAACAGCCTCAAAAGCTTTACCAAAGAAAGTTAATAAATTAGTTAGTCAGGAACGGCCCCTCGTGAATCCATGCTGAGTATCGTTAATCAAATTATGTTTATCGAGATGGTTTCTTATAATATCAGCTATAATTGACTCTAGTAATTTGCCTACAATTGAGGTCAGGCTTATTGGGCGGTAATTTGACGGTAGTGACTTGTCCCCTGCTTTAAAAATAGGAATTACATTAGCCATCTTCCACATATCAGACACTACACATGTTTGAAGAGATAAATTAAAAATGTTACTTAATGGTTCACAGAGTTCCATTTTGCATTCCTTAAGAACCCTTGCAAAAAGGTCATCAGGACCCGGCGATTTATTTTGTTTCAGTCGGTCTACTTGTTTCATAACCATTTCGCTAGTGACTGTGATATTACATAATTTATTTTCTTCAGGACCACTATAAAAATTAATTACTGGGATATTATTAGTGTCTTCCTGTGTGAAAACTGATAGAAAATAATTATTAAAAATAGAGCACATATCATTCTCCTTGTCAGTAAGATGCCCAGAGTTATTTTTAAGGGGACCTATCTTATCTCTAACTTTTGTTCTATAAACCTGGAAAAACTTTTGGGTTAGTTTTTGAATCTCTAGCAACTTTTATTTCATAATCCCGTTTAGCTTTTCTTATCCCTTTTAATGTCCTCTTAATGTCAGTATAATGATTTATAAGATGACCCTCACCCTTTTTATGCGCCTATAAATTCCTTTCTTCTGCCCTAAAAGATATTTGAGCCTATTATTCATCCATTTTGGGTCATTTCTACTTGATCTAATTTCTTTATACGGGATAAATGTTCTTTGGGCAGCCTGTATAGTGTTCAGAAAACTATAGTCACTGGACACTTCATAGAACTGATAATAGCTTCGGGAAGCTGGTTATTGTGAGTGTGTGGACTTATAATATGCTGAGTCAGGGTGCGGCTTCTGTCAAAATGACATATTATACCACCCATGGGGTCCCATGCTCTTCTTCCCCACTGTCCTTCCTACCTACTTACCTACCTACTTACATACCTATTTACGAACCTACTTACGTACCTACTTACCACTTCCTTACCTACTTGCTTACCTACTTGCTTACCTACTTATGTACCTACTTACCTACTTGCTTACCTACTTACCTACTTGCTTACCTACTTACCTACTTACATACCTACTTACATACCTGCTTACCTACTTGCTTACCTACTTGCTTACCTACTTGCTTACCTACTTGCCTACCTACTTGCCTACCTACTTACCTACTTGCCTACCTACTTACCTACTTGCCTACCTACTACCACCTATTTACCTACCAACCTATTGCTATTGTTCTATAATATATATACTTTCTTCTTTCTTCAACACGTCGGCCGTTTCCACCGAAGCAGGGTGGCCCAAAGAAAAACGAAAGGTAATATATATACATACACATATATAATGACTGGACACTTTCCATCAACCTCACTTAGCGCTTGAAGCTGTGTGTTTGTGTGTGGAAATCTAAATTTGCTGAGTCAGGGTAAGGTAGCTGTCAAAATGACATATTATACCATTACTCACCACCCTCAGTGCTGTCAACCTGTCAACACAAAAGGGGTTGCATGTCTTCTTCCCAAAACCTCTTCCTAGCTTCCTTTTTACTTATTTCCTTCCTTCCTTTCATCTCTTCCTTCCTGCCTTCATTCATTCCTTCATTTTTTCTTCCTTCCTTTCATATTTCTTTGTTCCTTCCTCTCATCTCTTCCTTCCTGCCTTCCTTTCTTCCTTCATTCATTCCTTCCTTTTTTCTTCCTTCCTTTCTTACTTTTGTTCCTTCCTCTCATCTCTCCTTTTCTTTCTTCTTTCCTTCCTTCCTTTCCTCCTTCCTTCCTTCTTTCCTTCCTCTCATATCTTCTTTCTTTCCTTCCTTCCTTTCATCTCTTCTTTCCTTCCTTCCTTCCTTTCAGCTCTTTCTTTCCTTCCTTCTTCTCATCGCTCCTTCCTTCCTTACTTTCTTTCATTCTTCCTTCAGGTATCCTGGGCATTGTTTGGTCACAAACTCTCAAAACCATGAAATTCATCTTCAGAGACACTTCCATCTGTGTTAGAGCTATCACTGGGGAAGAGAAGAGTCCCAGATTTGCCGGGAGTCAGATATTTCTACCACTAGGGATGCTGAACATGGACTACTGAAATGGCTTTCCCACAATGCACCACTGGCTGCCGATTTTTTTATACTGCGCACACTGACCCACAGACCATTCTCTCACATGTGGGCCTACCAGCTTTCTCCCACTTGATTTGAGGCCGCTAGAATTTAGGCGTATAGATACGTCCGAAACAGTGGCTCGTAAGACGTATATACGACCGAAACAGTCAAAGGGTTAAGGAAGTAAATTGCTGTAATGGCACTTGAGCAGGCTTCTGGAATGAATTTTGCTCGTTAGGCGGGGGTCCACTGTACATACGCATATATAGTCACTGGACACTTCATAGAACTGCTATTAGCTTCTGGAAGCTGGTTGTTGTGTCTAAGTTGGCCAGAGTGTTATTAAATGTGTTATACACACTCACACATGTACACATGCTTGCATATGTATAGTAGGGCCCACTTATACAGCATGTTAGGTTCTAGGCTACTGCCAGAAAGCAGACATCGCCGGAAAGCAGAATGCCATATTTTCCACTTATAAATGCATATACAGTACGTAAATGTCAGACAACAAGTTTACACTAACTTATACAGTGGAACCCCGACTCAACTCCTCATCAATCGAATAAATCGAGTTTTGAACAAATTTTATCCCAACTATCAAACGCCCAGTGTTTCGAACGAGTGCGTATCAGACCTGTCCACGCAGAGCTTCGCGCCCGGCCATGAGTCAGTCTCAGCTTCGTTATCCTCCAGTGAACATTACCCTGCTTGCTCTTCCAAACATTTCACAATGAATTAATTGTGTTTGGAGCTTGTTCATTGGCTGAGGCAGTGGTGGTAAGAGGCAGTGGTGGTAGAGGCAGTCTTAATGTAGAGTGAGAGGGAGAAAACAAGATTAACCCTTTCGGGGTTTTGGTCCGTACTAGTACGTCTTACGCACTGGGGTTATTGACGTACTAGTACGCCTAAATTCTAGCGCCTCAAATCAAGCAGAAACAGGCTGTTAGGCCTAGATGTGATAGAATGGGTCTGTGCGGTCAGTGCGCAGTATAAAAATTCCTGCACCACACAGTGCATAATGAGGGAAAAACTCTGACCGTGTTTTTGGTTTAAAACAGCGATTTGCAGTCTATTTTGCATGGTATTTATGCTTGTATTCTGTTTTCTTAGTCTCATTTTTTTAGAATAGATGATATATTACAGAAATAGAGATCATTTTGACTGGTTTCACGATGACAAGTACTTGAAACTGAGTGCAAAGTAGAAAATGTTCGATTTTTTGGCCGATGTTCAGGAGTAAACAAATACACCATGCGTCAAAAACACATCAACTGGAGTCTAATATTTTCACAAGTACGCTTATTATTTATCCTTTTTAAGTGATGCAGGATAAAACAGTAAATTTTTTTTTGAGAGAATAAAATTCAAAATGGAAAGAAAAAAGTAATGAAGACCGGAGACGTGACAAGAACAGAGAAGATGTTATTTTAGTGCCAGGAATGTCTGCCTTGTTTATTATGGACCGTATTTTAAATTTGACCCTTTGAAATTTGTGTGAAATTGGCCAAATTGCCATTTTCTAATACTATTTTGGGTGAAAAATTGGAAATAGGGGTTTTTGTTTTCAATCGATAAAAAAAATGGAGTTCTAGCGAAATAGCTAAACTTTTAGTAGACTGAAACATTGGAATGTGCCAAAATAGGCTAAAAAGGGGGGGAAAAAACCCCCATGCGTAAGGGCCCCCGACAAATTTAATTCCAAAGCAAAATTTCCCCTTTGTTTTCGATCAAATTTCATACTTTTTTATGGGGAAAAAGATTTTATCTTTCCCCAAAAAAAAAATTTTTTTTTTTTTTTTTTTAAATTTTTGGCCCGGGGAAAAAATTTCCCAAAAGCCCCCCTTGGGGCCCCAAAAGGGGTTTTAAATGAATAAAAGAGAATGAGAGGATAAGGTTCACAAGTTTTGTAAAAAAAAACCGTTGTTGCTGTTACCAGCCTGACACGAATGAAGGGTTACCCGGGTTTTTACTGGAAAACATCTCATATTTATGTTAATTTATATGTTACTTTTGTGTTTTTTTATATAATTTTGAAAAATAAAATGGGAAAAAAAAAGTCTATACAGTGGAACCTCTAGTTACGAGTTTAACCGTTGGGGTTTTTCTCGAACTGGATTTCCCGTTTAGAGTAAATTTTTCCCTTTATTTAAATGAATTGAAATGGAATTTATCCATTCCAGTGGAATTCCAGGCTCCACAAAATATTTAATAATTTCCCAAAATCAACTCTATGGCTTTTTATTATCACAATTCATCTAATAAGACGAATAAACAAAATTAATAAAAGAACAGGGGGGCCCCGCCATTAAAATTTTTTCCCCCGGAGCTTGTTTTTTAAGTGAAATTTTAAAAAGGGGTTTTAAATTTTTTCCCCAAAGAAAAAAAGGAAATACAATTAATCCTTTTTCCGAAATCCAAAAATATATAAAAATAATATATTTTAAAAAAAATTAACTTCAAACATAGACAAAAACATTAAATATTTTCAGTGCTGTACTACTAAAAGTATTATAAAAAATAAAATCTTTTTACTTACCATTATTGAAGATTGTTGGGGGGATAGGGGAAAGAGGGGGGGAAAGGGGGGGGAGGGGTTAGTTTTTGGGAAAGGGGGAACCCCTTTCCCAAAAGGGCTTCAGGTACCAAAGCCCTATCTGGGGTTACTTTTTTTTGTTTTTTTAACCATAAAACCGCTTGAGAGTCACTGGACACTAACAAAATAACTGTCCACAGTCCTCTGTTTCTGGCGCCTTTTCAACATGTTCCTGAAGAAGGACATTTTTGGTCACTGAACATGCTGCTGTTATGCTTGTTTAGCTTTTCAGGGGGGATTTTTCAACAAAAAAAAAGGGGGACCTACTTACAATTTTTTATTCCAAAGCCCTTTTTAGCCTTCCCTTTTCTCCTTGAAAAAATTAAAATGCTAGTCTTTTAGCCCCCAAAATTACCTTCAAAACTTTAAAAAATCTTACTAAATGTTTTCCCATTCCACTAATTTCCCCAACACACTCCAAATTTTTAAAAAGGGCACCCCTTTTTACCCCCTTCCCCCCCCCCCCTTGGGGAAACCTTTTTAAATTTTTTTTTCCCAAAGCCCCCCCCCCAATTTTTTGTCCCCTGGGAATCAAACCCCTCCCCCCAAAAACCTTTTTTTCCCCACCCCCTTTTAAAAATTTTGACTACGATTTTTAAATCTCTCAAACCAGCCTTTGCTGGTTTAAATTCACTACCATTACAATCAGCACTGGTTGCAGGCATTTTTTTTAAAATCGGATGCAAGTTCCTTTCTTTTCACAAAAATTGTGACACACTATCACCCACTAACTTTTTACCTTATCCACACCAGCAACAATAATCTTTCTTTTGGTCTGTTTTTTGGGTCGACAGTAACCCCAAAACAGCTTGTTAATTTCTTCCCTTTAAACAGGATAGAAATAGTTGACCTTTTTTTGCCAAAACCTGGCAAGATCACACAATCGCACACCACTGTATTTTTGTATTATTTTTCCTTTCACGGTGTTTCTACTTTTATCAGCCCAGGGGGCCCCAGGAACTTTCTTGGGGTCCATGGGAGCTTTTTTCCCCCTCCACGTAATGAACAAACCCAAAAATTATAATTAATGTGAAATGTCTGGGAAGGGGAGGGGATTGTTCTCTCGAAAACAACGGGGACTGGTTCCAGCCGGGGGGGTGGAGAAAAAGCGCCTGGGTGACAGGTCACGAACGTATTCTCCATGCAAAATTTTTTGGGGTACGTTTAAAGTAAATGACGTTTGTTTACGCCGGCCCTTTAAAGGGGGGTCCACTGTAATGATATATACACTAAATGAATGAAATAAGTTTTTGAGAGTGTTAATGAATGCAGAGTCAGTGGCTATTGTTGTTGCACCTGGATACCTTCCCATGCTTTTTTAACAGAAAACTGAGTTTTTTTGGGGAAAACCCCTTGGCGCCCCCTTTTTTATTGCTTAATGGCTTAATTGTTTTAAACCCCAATGGAAAAATCAATGGTACACTAATGGTACATTCTCAATGGTAATTCCAAGGTACATTCTCAATGGTACACCAATGGTAAACTCAATGGTACACTCATAATGCTCCCTAGTTTGTGTTTTTTAGTTTCCTGTTTAATTTTCCTAAAAAACCTCCCTTTTCTTCTCAGCACTGTCCTTTGCACTTGCTTTCAAAACCCCCTGGTTAGAAAGAAGAAATTTCGAAAAATAACTGCAAGAAACGTAATGAAAACGAAAATTCCCCCTTTCCTGAGCGGCGATGTTTTAAACTGCCATCTTGTGGTGGCGATCTGAAACTCACTTATATTTTTATTATTATAATTACGTATTTTTTTTTAGTATACGTATTCTTATGATAATAATTATTCTTATAAAAATTTTTTTATTATACATATCAATTTTTAGTAGTAGTATCGATGTATTCTTATAATGCTCTTGCTTACCATTTGGAATTTTTATTCACACAAAAAAAAGAAGATTTACTGTTTGCAGACTATTGCATTATTGTAATAATTGTACAAATAATATCAACCCATTGGGACAGGTTTTGGGACAGTGACATCATTTGTTTACTCTTGAACATCCCCAAAAAAACAAACATTTCAGCTACTTTGAGCTCAATTTCAAGGATTTTTTGTTGTAAAAGAATCAAAATCATATCTATGTCTGTAATATATCTTCCATTCTATAAATTTAAACCAAAAAAACGAAAAAAGATAAAACCCAACAAAATATCCCCTAAGGGCCGGCAAGGCTGAGAATGAACTCATTTTTAATGATTTTTTAATTTTGGGGTACATTAACCTTTAGGGTCCAAGGCCTTTTTTTAAAAGGGGGGTGCCAGTGCCCAAAATTTTTTCCCCCAAAAAAAATTCTTATTTTTTTTATGAAATGGTAGGAATTTTTTTTAAAGGGAAAAAAAAAAGTACAAATTTATTGAAAATTGACGAAATTATGCTCTAGTGAATTTTTGTGTGGATATTTCGATTAAATTTTTGCCTTTTTTTACTCCCATTTTAGGCCAATTACTTATTCCAGCACCAAATTCTTAGCTATTTCACTAGTTTATTTTGTTCTATCGATTGAGCACAAAAAATCCCAGTCAACTGTTTCAACTACAAAATAAAAGATTAAATTGGGTTAAGCCAATTTAACCAAATTTAAAAAAATTTTTTTTAGGTGAATAAAAAAGGATTCCTGGCATTAACAACATTTCCCTTTATTAGTTACGTTTTTAGTCTTTTTTAAAAGAATTTTTTGATTTTTTTTCACATAAGAATTTTTTTTCAAACCAAAAAAAAGATTTATGTTATGCAATATTGTAATAATTGTACAAATAATATCACCATATTTTAATGTATATTAGACCCACCATGGGGTGTATTAGAGGTGTGAGGGTTTTTTGTTTACCTTAACATCGGAAACATTTAAATTTTTATTTTAGCTCAGTTTCGCCATTTCCCGTACAAAACCGATCAAAATCATCTCTATATCTGTAATATATCTTCCATTCTATCAAATGAGACCAAAAATTGCAAATACAACTAAAAAAAAGTATACGAAAAAAACTGCAAAGTCGCTGTTTTAATCAAAATTAGGTTAGTTTTTTATTTTGACAGTTGAGGATTTGTTTTTGTGGTGACACTTTCCACATAGATGTATTTCCATTTAGGCCCCAAAATTTTCCATCAAAGCTTATCTGAGTGAGCTGAGCTCATGACGAGAACTACGGTTTGGGCCCTGAATCAAAGCCGAGAAGTACGACACGGACCCTGAAAGGGTTAAGAAACATCTTTCCATCATACATTGCCCAAGTTTCAATAAGATAGTCCAACAAACAAATGAGACCAATTCCCTAGATGCCAGCATCAAGGAACCTCCTTGAGGCCCACTTGCATCTGGAAATTTTCCGCCATGGAAGCAAAAAAAACGACCGATGACTGTCGGACTGGGGAAAAAATTGCACGGGGTGGGCCTTTGTAGAGGTTCCACTGTAAATGTTTTTTTTTGCCTCAGGATTATTATTGTGTTTTTATTATCATTATTAATGTGCCTCAGAGTGATTATTATTGCTATTATTATTATTAGTTTTCATTATTAATATGGCATCTTCAAGACTAATAACACACTCGGTGATTTTTAATTTTTCCTCACTCCAGCCCGGCCAAGTTTTTGGGGTTTAAAACAGTTTAAATTTATGACAAAGTGTACATTAAGAGGGAGTGATTAAGGAAAAAAAAGGGACGAAATAAACTCCGACAGCATAAGCGCTTTGCCTATCTTCTGCAAGGATGTAAATTTAGACACCTGTTCATATGAATTATGGTTTTCTTATGAAAGAAGGGTCTAATGCAGTTAGCATTACAAACTTTGTTTCTCCAAAGTGGCCTCGGCGCCGAAAAATTGTTTTCCCGAATGCTGTCAATGCCATTACCGAACAAATTTACTTCCAAGAAAAAATGTACGTAGTTTAGTCTATTTCAGACCCCCAAAAAAAACACTTACAAACACTTACGAAAATACATTAATAAATGTTTAGTTGTAGATGGGGAAACCGGGGACCACTGCAAAAGCCTGAAGGAGGAAAGAATGGGAAGATGTTTTCATAGCTGAGCAAGAATGCCCACCACCATCTTTCCCCCCACCAAATTTGTAATGAAAACATATTTTATTCATTCTAGAGTGTATATCAGTTTTTATGTTATGTATTTATACAGTGGCCCCCCCAGTTTCAAAGGTTCTTACTGTAAACATTTTTTTTTCGTAAGTTTTTTAACCGAGAATCGTAAAACCGCTCGTGTTTCGTAACGTTTTAGCCCTGTCCTTTGCCCCGCCCCTGGTGGACGAGGAGCCGCCAGTAAAGCTTGTTTACCATTGAGAGAAATTTACCGCTCTTTCAAAATTCACACTACATTTGGTTTTTTTTTTGGTGTTGTGATTGTCATGTGAAATAAATCCCCATGGGTCCAAAGAAGTTTCCCAGGGCACCCTTGGGGTAGCATTCCTGGGGGGAGGAGCATTCATGCAGGATGGAGGATGAGGGAAGCAGCATGCAGGGAGTGAGCATTCATAGGGAGTGAGCATTCATGCGGGGAGGGCACTGCGGGGGTGTAGGGCATGCGGGGAGTGAGCAGGGGGGGAGTTTAGCATTGATGCAGGGAGTTTAGCAGGATGCAGGAGGAGATGCAGGGGAGGAGCAGGGAGGAGAGGCATGCGGGGGAGTTTAGCATTGATGGGGAGTTTACTTGATGGGGAGGTAGTTTTATGCAGGGAGGGCAGACATGCGGGGAGTGTAGCAGACATGCAGGGGGCAGGCATGCAGGGAGAATTTGATGGGGAGTTTAGCATTGATGCAGGGAGTTTAACATTGATGGGGAGTTTAGCATTGATGCATGGAGTTTAGCAGGCATGGGGAGGAGGAATGCGGGGAGTGAGCAGGCATGGGGAGGGGCATTCATGGGGAGGTGGCATGCAAGGAGTGTAGCAGGCATGCAGGGAGGAGCATTCATGGGGATTTAGCAGGCATGCGGGGGAGTGAGCAGGCATGGGGAGTGTAGCAGGATGCAGGGGTGGATTTCCGTAGAGGCTGAAGAATTCCCCCCCAACAAGTGTTTAATTGTGATGAAAAATGTTTTGGAAGAAATGTCCAAGGGGACCTTCATTACTCATTACTCATCTTCCAGATGCCTAATCTTAAAAAAGGTAAGTAAATGTATATATATAGTTTTTAATTATTTTATATGTAAAATTTTTTTTTAAGGTTAATTTGATTTTACTTATTTTTTTGGGAAAAAGGGTTTCGTTCAAAACTTCGTGTTAAGATATCCGGGGAACGGATTAATTACGATCCCGGGGCCCATGTATTGTTTATTATGTCATATTAGTAAATTTTGGAAAATAAAAAGCGTCATGTTGATAATAGGCATAGGAATACTGTTTTGCTCCCCTGACAGAACGAAATTGTATTTAATTTCTTATGGGAAATATTGATTTGACTTTCAACGTTTCGAAAATTTAAAACAGCCCTGGAAGGGTTAGTTTTTTGGGGTTCCATTGTTTGTTTTACTAAAACTGGCATTAAAAAAACAATAAAAAAAAAACAGTGGGTCGGTTTGTTCACCTCCAAACTTTAAAAATGTAAGTGTATTTTCATAAGTGCTTTTGTAATTTTTTTTGGGGGTTAAAAACAACTAATTTAAATTTTCCATGGGCAAATTCCTGAATGGCACTCAAACAGCATTCTGGGAAAAAACAACAAAAATGAGGGCCACTGTACATGGAAATAAATGTTATAAAATAAAAAAATGGAAAAAAAAACACATAAGGTATAATGATCCTTTATTGAAAGCCCCCACACAGTGGTTTGTTCACAAACAGATCTCTTTTTGATCTGTTTGTGACTTGATAAAGTCCACGGGGTGAAACGACATAAAGGATCACATTATACCCCTTTATGTTTTATTTTTCCAGAAAAATACAAAAAGCATTCACTACTTTCCTTAAAATATTTGTAGTCTTAATGTGGGGCGAAAATGCGTAGTAATTTGTAGGAAATCAGATGTAGGTAGCTGGTAGATTTAGGTATGTCACCCAAGGAAGGTTCCTTGATGCTGGTGAAAGGGTCTTTTAGGAATTTATCTGCTCCAGCCCTGAATTAAACCTGAATCCCTTCCACACCCCCCACAGGTGCTTATAACCTTGGGTTTAGTGTTTCCCCCTTTTTTATTATAATAATGTATGTGGTTGTAGTCTCCCTCACATTCCAACCTACATAATCTTTTTTCTTTCAACACGCGGCCGTTTCCCACCGGCGGTGGCCCCAAAAGGAAAACAAAGTTTTTTTTTACTTTAGTAATATGGGAAGGGGGACAGCCCTTGCCCCCAGTATTTTAGTCGCCTTTTACGACACGCATGGCTTACGAGGAAGAACTACCCACCCCCAAAGAGAATACAAATAGCTACTGATTTTTAAATGACCCCAGAGCCATATTATTACCATTGACATCCCTTGTTCACTGAGTTTAATCGTTTTAAAACTATTTTTGATGCCATCATAAAAAAAGGGGAGAAGAAAGAATAATTCATGTCAAGAATTGTAAAAAAAGCTTTATGTATTAACCCTTTCAAGGTCGAGACCCCGATCCTAACTCGTTCTCAGGGTCAAACAAGGGGGAAAAAAATTATTTTTCAGAAATGATTGAGAATTTTTTTCCCATCTAATGACTTCAAAAGTATACATTTGTTTAAAAAACAATGGAATTATGCTCTCGAAAGACTATCGAATATTTATGCATCACATTTTGCCCATTTTGGGCCCTTTTTTCGGCCAATTCCAATGTTTCAGTCAACTAAAATTATAGCTATTTCGCAAAATTTCCCATTTTTCTATCGATTGAGTACAAGAAACCCCCAAATTTAAATTTCAGCTACCCAAAGTATAAAAATTTGGGCACCAATTTCACAAAATTTAAAAGATCCCAATTTAAAAAGGGCCCGAATAAACAAGACAAAATTTCCCTTACAAAAATAAATTTTATCTGTTCATTAGTCATTTTCGGCCCCTTTTACTTTATTTTTGCTTTCCATTTTGAATTTTTATTCTCAAAAAAAAGAAGATTTTCTTTAATAACACAGTAAAAAAATAAAAAACAGACATTTGGCAAGAAATTAGTCGCAGTTAGGTTTTTGGACCGTGGCTTTTTTTCTCCATCGGAAAAAATAAAATTTTTTCCCTTTTTGCGCCAATTTAAAGGTATTATCGTGAAACCAATAAAAATGATCTCTTTTTAATATATTTTAAATTCTATCAAATGAGACCAAGAAAATGAGAATAACCCTTAACCCCTTTTGAGGGTTTCGGCTGTACTAGTAGGCTTATGCGCCGGGGTTTTCGCGTACTAGAACGCCTAAACTCTAGCGCCTCAAATAAAGTAAACGGGCTGGTAGGCCTAGAGGGAGAGAATAGGTTGTCCAGTCAGTGTGGGGTATAAAAATCCTGCACCACACAGTAAAAGGGGAAAAAAAACTCACCGTGTTTTTGTTCAAAACAGCGACTTTGCAGTCTATTTTCGATAGTATTTATGCTTGTATTCTCGTTTTTAGTCTCATTTGATAGAATGGGTGATATATTCGAAATAGAGATAATTTTTACTGGTTTAATGACAAGTGCCTTGAAAATGAGGCAAAGTAGCGAAAATGTTCGTTTTTTCCCGGGTTCAAAGTAAAAAAATCACGCCATGCGTCCAAAAACATCATCTGGGTAGTCTAATATTCTTGCAAATGGGATATTATTTATACCATTTTTTCAATGATGCAGTGTTATACCCGGGGTTTCCTGGAACCCCGGGGCAACCCCTGCGGCTCGGCTGTGACCAGGCCTCATGTTGGGGAGAGCCTGATCAACCAGGGGTGGGTTCTGCTGGCCGCACGCAGCCAACGAGGCCCCAGCCTGGCTGGTCAGGTACCGATTTTGGTGCCCGCCAGTCCTGTTGAAGACAG
>WNWK01028557.1:0-25254 GCA_009830355.1 Cherax destructor | reverse complement strand
TTTTGGAGGGTATACAGGTAGGGATTAGTGAGGAGGAGAGGAAAGGTATGGAGGGTAGTATAACTGAGGAGGAAGTGTGGTTCGCGGTAAAGGGATGCAGATGGGTAAAGCCCCGGGGAGTCGATGGCTTACCTAGTGATTTTTATGTTCAACATTGGGAGTGTTGAAGGAATGTTTGACAAAAGTTTTCAATCGTTTGAAGGAAGTAAGGTATATGGGGTGAGGATCAGCGCACTGGAGTTGTGGTTTTAGTGCCTAAGGGGAAATTGGTGGAAACGATTGGGGATTACAGAGCTATTTCACTTTTATGTCAGATTACAAAATCTTTGCAAGGATTTTGGGTAATAGGGTTAAAGGTTTTGGATTCTATCATAGAGCGTGGTCAGTATGGGATACTGGGGGTGTATGGGGAATGGGCATGGTAGGATTAGGGGCTTTCATCGAGGGTCGAGAGGGGGGGGGGTTTTTAGGGCTTGATTGGGAAACGGCTTATGACAGTGTGGATAGGAATATGTTATTTGACATTCTTCGTAAGCAGGGTTTTGGGAATGAAGTAGTGGGTTGGGTTCAAACGTTGTATGTGGGGGCTTTGGTGAGGGTTCGTGAATGGAAGGGTGGGAAACGTGGTGGACATGAGCGGGGTTTGCGGCAGGGGTGCCCTTTGTCGCAAATTCTGTTTGCATCTTACAGGATCATTTTTATAGGTTAGTATCGAAGGGGTAGGGGAGGAGGGACAGGTACCTGGTTGTGCATCAGGAATAGTGGGTTATGTTGATGACACAACAATTCTCGTAGGTGGGTGGGAGGGGTTAGATGCTATAGAGAGGATTATAAGTGTTTTTGGGGCAGCTACGGGGATGAGGATTAACAGGGTAAAATCTAAATTATTAGAGGTGGGGACGTGGGTGGGCGGGGACTTGGGGAAGAGGTATGGTTGGCATGTTGTTGAGTGCTTGAAAATTTGTGGGATAATTTTTTGTAATGATGCGAGTAGGGCGAGGGATGAAAATTCTTCTAAGGTGGTAACGGCGACAATAGCACGAATGAGTGGATGGAGACCGGGAGATGTGACTTTAATGCAGAGGGTTATGGTAGTGAATGTTTTACTGTATAGTAAATTGTGGCATGTGGCAAGGGTATACCCACTCGTGGGGAGAGATGTGGAATTATTACAGCGGAGAGTGTTGCGGTATATATGGGGTTTTGGTAGACATTGGCTCAATAAGGAGGTTGTCATGACGCCGGTTAGTAAGGGAGGTTTGGGGTTGATACCCTTACATAGGAGGCTTATAGGGATATATGTAAAGCAGAGATATGTGGAGGAGGGAGGGGGGGGGGGTAAGCGGGTGGGAGTGGTCATGTGAGGTACGGAGGTGGTGGAGTGGACGTGACCTGAGTTTATGTGAGGCAATGTTGAGGGTTTTATTAGTCGTCAGAGCCAAGGGTTTTGGGTGGGGGTTTTGGACAAGATTGGGGGGGGGGGGTATAGTGCAGGGGTGGCAGAGTACCCAAATTATAATTGGCGGGCGACTTGGGTAGGTTTCCGGAAGTTGAGGCTGAGGGCGAGGGTTAGGAGACGGTTTTTCGATTCCTACATGGAATCTTGGCTTCTAAACGCAATTGTTTTAATGGGTTTAGCGAGTGAGGGTACTTGTTTGAGATGTGGGTTTTGGATATGTAGTACCATGCGGTGTATTTTTGTGAAGATTTAGGGGGGGTACGGGAATGGTTTGGACGGGTTCTTAGGAGTGTGGGTGGGTGGCTTTTATGTTAGGGGCTTTAAGCCTGGATATTGGTGGGTTTGGGGAAAATGTACGTAGAGGGTTAATGTACCTGGTGGTTGATTTCATATATGTGTCGTGGGTATGCGCGAGGTAGTGGGTGGGAGGGGGGTTCGTGCCTTGGCGGCACATTTTTACAGGACGAAATGTAGGAATCAGGGTTTGTATGGGAGAACTTGGGTTGAGGCTTTTCTGAGGGTTATAGAACGATGACGTTGGTGTCCCTTTTAAAGTTTTGGGGATGAAGTAGGAGCCAATCGAGGGGACTGGTCGAGTGGGGGGGGGGAGGTTGGGCATACGGGAAGGGGTTGACTAGGTTATAGTTTGGTTGATTGATGTGTGGTTGGTTAGGTGTGGGTATACAGGGTTGAAGCTAGGATGGGTTGGGTCGGGGTGGTATCGTGGGTCTCCGAGTTTTGACGTTTTCGGGGTTTATGGGGTTGTAGGTAATTTTTCAGGTGTGTGTTGACTCAGACTTGGAGTGATGTTGGTTGGGGGTCATAGGGGGCATGGACGCATGGGGTTTTCCTCTAGGATGTAGTAGGTAATATTCTAAAGATTAAGTAGTAGGGTTTGTCGGTGGTGATGTGCTGGCAGTTTGCATTTATGGCAGGTTTGAGGTTAGGATGTATTAGGTGTTAGACAACCGACAGTGTGCAGGTGTGCTTGGGCAGTTGGCCCAGGTATCTGTGGCAATCATGTAGGATTAAGTTGATGTTTTGCTATGTTTTTCTTAGGTTTAACGTTTTAGTACGGTATTCTGTATGTGTTTACTATCTTTTGTTTGAATTTACATTATGTGCAGCTTCTGCATATTTATGTGTTTTTTCTAGAGTGTTTGTATGTGTATGCAACACAAATGTGTTTTGTGTGGACTTTTTCTCCGGTGTGGGAGTGTGACGTTGTGTTGTAGACAGTATTGTCTACGGTAGTGATGGCTTGATGTTAATGTATTTCTTATTTAAGATGATGTTGTGGTGTGACCCTTGTTACGGGGGTCAGTTGTTTTTATGTGTTATTGTGCAACAACTGTTTTATAGGCAGAAAGTTTAAGATTTTATGTTATTTCATGCCTTTGTACTGCGTTTTGTGGCAGGGAAGAAGTAGGATATGTAACCAAAGGTTTAATTTTACGGTGTTTTTGAGACAGTGTATGTACAGTTTCATTGACAGTGTGTTATGTTCTTGTATAGAAAAATTTAGCTAGGATAGGTAGTAGGATGGACATTTTTTGTTTATGTGCTTTTGGCACGGGTTCTTATTATAGGATATATTGACAGATGTGTTTATTTCTGTTCTGTTTGCTTGTTTTTGTTTATATGAGCCTGATTTATTCTTGGGCATGTATTGGATTGTTATGTATATATGTGTTTTTAAATAAAATATATAAAAAAAAAAAAATACGAGAATGACATAACATCGAAAGCCAAATCTGACCAAAGCTGTTGTACAGCCACATCTGGAGGTAAACAACAGTCAAGGACCAAGGAAAGGAAGAAGGGAAGATCACAAGAAACGACCAAGAAGTATGTGAAGAGCTCAACACGAGATTTAAGAAAGTATTTTCAGTGGAGGCAGAAAGGACTCCAGCAAACTGGGATGGAAGGGTACACGTACTGCACACATACTACGCACAACCGAAAAGGAGGTGAAGAGGTTGCTAAGTGAGCCAGATACCTCAAAGACGGTGGGACTGGATATCTCTCCATGGGTCTTGAGAGAGGGAACAGTGACACTGTGTTTACCACTAACAACAATCTTCAACAAATCTATCGAAACAGAACAACTGCCTGACAAGAAATATAATCCCAGTCTTTAAGAAAGGAGACAGACAAGAAACATTAAACTACAGACCAGTGTCACTGACATGTATAGTATGCAAGGTCATGGAGAAGATTATCAGAAGAGTAGTGGAGTACCTAGAAACGAATGAGCACGTTTTCAGGGAGGAGAAATTCTGTGTAACAAACATACTGGAGTTGTACAAGATGACAGAAGTAAAGCAGGAGAGAGAGGGGTGGGTAGACTGTCTTTTCTTGGACTGTAAGAAGCCTTTAGACACATTTCCATACAAGAGATTTGTGCAAAAGCCAGACAAGCAGGCAGGAATAACGAGAAAGACATTGCAATGACCAGAGAATACCTGAAAGGAAAGAAACGAGTGATGGTATGTGATGAGGTGTCAGAGTGAGCGCCTGTAACGAGTGGGGCTCCACAAGGGTCCAAGGCCGGTGCTGTTTCTGGTATATGTGAATAACATGGCGGAAGGGATAGATTCTGGGGTGTCCATGTTTGTAGATGATGTGAAGCTAATGTGCAGAATTCAGGTGGATGAGGATCAGGTAGGACAACAAAGGGATCCGGACAGACTGCAAGCCTGGTCCAACAACTGGCTCCTGGAGTTTAACCCCACTAAGTGCAAAGTCATGAAGACTGGGGAGGGACAAAGAAGACCGCAGACAGAGTACAGGCTAGGGGGCCAAAGAATGTAAACCTCACTCAAGGAAAAGAATCTTGGTGTGAGTATAATACTGGGCACATCTCCTGAGGCACACATCAACCAAATAACTGCTGCAGTATACGGGCGCCTGGCAAACCTAAGAATAGCGTTTCGACACCTCAGTAAGGAATCGTTCAAGATTCTGTACACCGTGTACGTCAGGACCATATTGGAGTATGCAGCACCAGTTTGGAACCCACACCTGATCAAGCACATCAAGAAATTAAAGAAAGTACAAAAGTTTGAAACAAGACTAGTCCTATGAGGAGAGGTTAAGGGAAATCGACTTGATGACACTGGAGGACAGAAGAGGTAGGGGGACATGATAACGACATAAAATACTGAAAGGAATTGACAAGGTGGATAGTGACAGAATGTTCCAGAGATGGGACAGCAACAAGGGGTCACAACTGGAAGTTGAAGACTCAGATGAGTCACAGGGATGTTAGGAAGTATTTCTTTAGTCACAGAGTTGTCAGGAAGTGGAACAATTTGGAGAGTGATGTAGTGGAGGGAGGATCCATAGACAGCATTAAGAAGAGGTTCGATAAAACTCATGGAGAAGGGAGAGAGTGGACCTAGTAGGGCTGCTGATTTTCCAAACTGTTAGACCCTTTAAGTAAGGGGAAAAAGAAGGGGGAGGGTGAGCAGTGGACCCACATATGCCTACGTCCGATGGTGCTACATTTCCTTATCCACTCTAAATTTATAATTTAGTAATGAAGCGTCTCTAGGCTAATAATTACTAAATTTTTGAAATCCTTGAAGAGTTTCGAGAGTTTCTCTACTCTCTGAGCCCGACCATAGGCCAGGCTCGTCGGGTGCTTGCCTGGTCAACCAGGCTGTTGCTGCTGGAAGCCCGCTGCCCCACATATCCGTCACAGCCTGGTTGATCTGGCACCTGGTGAAGATACTTGTCCAGTTTCTTCTTGAAGGTTTCTACACTGGTTCCAGCCGTGTTTCTGATATCTTCTGGTAAGATATTGAATAGTCTGGGACCCCGGATGTTGATACAGTGTTCCCTTATTGTCCCCACCGCACCCTGCTCCTCACTGGGTTTATTTTACACTTCCTCCCATATCTCTCACTCCAGTATGTTGTTATGGTAGTGTGCAGATTCGGGACCAGGCCCTCAAGTACTTTCCAGGTATATATTATCATGTATCTCTCTCTCCTCCGCTCCAATGAGTACAAGTTCAAGACTTGAAGGCGTTCCCAATAATTTAGATGTTTCACTGGTTCAGTGTGAGCCATAAACGATCTCTGTATTTGTTCCAGCTTTGATATTTCTCCTGTTTTGAACAGGGCCGTCAGCACAGAGCAGTATTCTAAGTGAGGGAGCACTAGCGATTTGAAGAGTGTCACCATCGACATTATTTCCTTGTTTTGAAAGTTCTCAATACCCACCCCGTCATCTTCCTGGCTGTTGAGATCTTTGTCTTGTTATGGTCTTTAAAAGAAAGGTCAGCTGACATAATTATTCCCAAGTCTTTTGCGTGTTCCTTTCGTTCTATTTGGTGACCCTCTTGAGTTTTGTATATAGTGTTTCTTTTGAGTTCTTCATTCTTTCCATACCTAAGCAGCTGAAACTTATCACCATTGAACATCATGTTGTTCTCCACTGCCCACTGGAAGACCCTGCTTATGTCTTCCTGTAATTTTTCAGTGTCTTCTACCGTAGTGACTTTCATGCTTATTTTAGTGTCATCTGCAAATGATGATACAAAAGGGTTCCGGGTGTTTTTATCTATGTCTGCTATGAGGATGAGAAACAGCAGAGGTGCCAGGACAGTGCCTTGGGGCACTGAGCTTTTTACCTCGCTGATGCTGGATCTTGCCTTGTTCACTACTACTTTTTGTATTCTGTGTGTTAGGAACTCGAAAATCCATCTGCCTACCTTCCCCGTAATGCCAATGGCCCTCATTTTGTGCGCTATCACTCCATGATCGCATTTGTCAAATCTGTAAAAATCACATCTGCGTTTTGGTCGTCTTCCAACGCCTCCAATACTACTACTTATAAGTATTTAAGGTAAGTTAGAGTTAGACATAGTGTAATTTAGCTTAGTACTTATGATAACCTTTCACAGCCTACACAAATTGACAACCAAACCGCACTTGTGCCAGTGACCAGGCACTCAGCCCACCCAGGCTTCAGCCACATAAAAAGTTTTCCTGAGTGAGGCGGGTGACCTAACTTTGAGTGAGGCGGGTGACCTAATTTTGAGTGAGGCGGGTGACCTAACTCTGAATGAGGCGGGTGACCTAACTCTGAGTGAGGCGGGTGACCTAACTCTGAGTGAGGCGGGTGACCTAACTCTGAGTGAGGCGGGTGACCTAACTCTGCCTACTCGTGGAGATCAATTAGGACGACTTATCCTATGAAAAACCTTTGTGCAGTGATGTACTCTATCATTCCATAACACATTACAATGCAAATTTGACCCCCTTCACTGTTCCCTTCGAAACTAAGTTGTAACTTCCCTCATGGACAAAGGTGGTTGCAGATTGTCACTCAAACAAGTATCTCGGGGATGCCTTGCTGGAGCGATATAGACCCCATACACTTCCCAACAGTAAGTACCCATTAACAGTAACACTAAATGGGCATTTCTTGTACACCGTGGGGGCTGACCAGTGTGAGGGGCCTTACCACAGCCTCCTTCTCACCAGAGATACAACTACTGCAACCGGCTTACAACACTGCCCTGTGTGAACCAGAGGTAAGAATTCAGTTATCTAGAAATGGGATGGCAGAATTTTGGGCTGAATTCCACAAATGACTTGATTGAATCACTAACCTAATCCATCATTACCCACACATACACTATTCTAAACATTAGTGGCTCTTATGAACCAGACGTGGTTCTACTGAACCGATAGGTAGCTAGAATGTAACTAGAACTAGCTAGAACATAGGCAGTACCAGTGACTAGGAATAACATTGCCACTAGAAAAGTGACAGGATGGATAATGAGAACCTTCAAAACCAGGGATGCAAGCCCATGTTGACACTTTACAAATCGCTTGTTCTATCTAGGCTGGAATATTGCTGCACACTAACTGCACCTTTCAAGGCAGGTGAAATTGCTGACCTTGAAAATGTGCAGAGAACCTTCACGGCACGCATAACTGCAATAAACCACCTCAATTACTGGGAACGCTTGAAGTTTCTAAACCTATACTCCCTAGAACGCAGGCGGGAGAGATACATTGTTATATACACGTGGAAAATTCTCGAGGGATTAGTACCAAACTTGCACACGAAAATCACTCCCTACGAAAGCAAAAGACTCGGCAGGCGATGTAACATCCCCCCAATGAAAAGCAGGGGTGCCACTAGCACGTTGAGGGACAACACAATAAGTGTCAGGGGCCCAAGATTGTTCAACTGCCTCCCAGCATACATAAGGGGGATTACCAACAAACCCCTGGCTGTCTTCAAGCAGGCACTGGACAGGCACCTAAAGTCGGTACCTGACCAGCCAGGCTGTGGTTCGTACGTTGAACTGCGTGCGGCCAGCAGTAACAGCTTGGTTGATCAGGCTCTGGTCCAACATGAGGCCTGGTCACAGACCGGGCCGCGGGGGCGTTGACCCCTGGAATTCTCTCCAGGTAAACTCCAGGTAAACAGGCAACTGGTTCTTCATTATTAACTGTTAATCACACACAGAGACACTCACCAGAGCCCTTTGTACAGAGGAAGTAACATGCTCTACATTACGTTGTCAGTAGCAGTTAAAGACAGCTAGCTAGCTAGTTAGGTGCCAAACGGCTTTTGTGTGTAATTTAAAATGGTGGCAGTTTGAATTCCGAGGGGTCCAGTAACGCCGTCTTGGGAAGACCGTCATGAATCATGTACGGCGATGCCATCTGGCACTGGACCCTAATATTACACTACGCCTATGATGCCATCTTTTGACGTCAACACAACAACATTTTACCACCTGGTACACACAGCCACACATCTTGTCCGTATTGATTGAACCAGCATTTGTCACGAGAACCCAGTGGGAACACATGGAGTCAGTACATGTGATAGGGAGAAGAGTGTAGTTGCTGTCTAGTAGACAGCACCTGTCTAGTGGTCAGAACAGGGTGATCAAACACCCGGATGTACTGCCCCAATAATCGACATTTATTGGACAGAATCTGAGTCATAAAGCTGTTAGCCCCACTTAGCTGTCAACTACAAGTGTCGTAACCACAATAGTGAGTCTTTGCTGACTCGTAAGTCACCATGGCTATGTTAGACAACTGTAGATTCAGCCGACCCCGTAAGCAGGCCCTCCTCACGAGAGCGATTAATACCTGTGAAACACTGATCCAGGGTACTCTAATTGATTACCTAGAGTTAGAGGCTAACTTAAATTTACTGGAGACAAGGCAATGAGACTTCACAGTAGCGTATGAGCAACTCAGACTTGCTTATGGGTTCAGCGGACGAAATTGAAATGAATGAAGTTCAGGAACGTTATGCTGAAAGGAAGGAATTCATCCTTGAGGTGACCTGTAGCTTTAAATGAGACCTTAGGCAAAGGGACACCAGGGGGCAAGTCACCATTCACCCACGTCCCTTAACCACAGATGATACTACGATTACCACAGATATAACTTTCCACATGTGACAGGCAGGAATTTGAAGAATTCTTAGCAAGTTTCCGGTCATTAATTGGCAGTCGGTCAGACACTGACGATCTGACTAAGTTCAATTACTTGACAACCCAACAGAGGGAAGAAGCTTATGACCTTATCAAGGGCCTTGATATCACAGATGTTAATTACAAGCACATTACTCAGGTCCTAGAACTTAATTACTGTGATAAGTATTGGATCACAGACAAACACGTCTACAGGTTGGTTGATCTCACACCTCACATTGCTTACCACAGTTACAAACATTCAGAAACTCTCTGGATAACTGTCTTCAGTTTCTGGGCTCTTACGAAAACGTGAAAGAGAGTGGCTCGGTTTTCAGTCCCATCGTACAGAGGAAACTGCCCCCCCCAAAAAAAAACAAAAAAAACAAGAAAATCCGAATCTACGGTCTGCTAAACAAAGATTCACCTTTGCTGAGATTAGTGAAGGCCTACAACATATTGTGGCCTATATGCAAACTAATAACAGACATGTTAAGCGACTACCTGACAGGTCCTCACCCAAAGCGTCACCTAGGATGATGCCAGCTGTCAGTAGGTACCAAACTAATGACAGTACGACAGTGGGTGTGTTCTCAGTCGCCACACAGTGACAAAGGGAAAACATGGAGTAAGGGTTAGTGGAGGAAGGCCACTCCACCTGTCTCCACTACACGTATTCCCAAATGTCTCCTCTGTTACGGCAAGCACTGGGCTCCAACCTGTGATAAGTTCATGACAGCACCCGCCCGGTAACAGAGGGTCTAGGAGCTGAGACAAGCGCCTGGGTGATAATAATAATAATAATAATAATAATAATAATAATAATAATAATAATACTTTATTGAGACATGGTACAGTGATACATGGTTGGGTAGACAAGATACATAGGTATTGATGAGATGTACATGCCAAAAGCCCCTAATATGCTGTGCATTGCGGGCATTCTTAGGACTACTTAATTATAGACTACATGGTAAAAAGTTATGGTTGATAATTTATAAAATAAGTATAATTGTGTATCTAAGTTATAAAGTTTGAATATAAGTTGGACATATCAAATAATTGTAGCAATGCAACTAATTGAGTGAGATAACATTTAAAACAATTAATTGCATTGCAGTTACAGTTTACGTGGTCATTATAATGTAAATGTTATAGAAACAGTTAGCTTAGTATGTATTATTCATAACAGGTTTTTACATTTAAGTGATTAGTAAGTTTTTTACACGTAAGTGATTATTCTACTTTGTTGGGAATGTTTGATATTGAGCATTTAGGTTTGGGTGAGAAGGTGGTTTTTTAGCATCGTTTTGAATTGGGGTACAGGCAGGGTTTCTTTGGCAATGACAGGTAATGAATTCCAAATTTTCGTGCCTTTTATATGCATTGAGTTTTTACAGTGTTAGATGGACACGGGGAACATCGAGGAGTGATCTGTGTCTAGTGTTATGGTCATGTGTCCTGTTAAAGTTGGTAAGGAGAAGTTTGAGTGGTGTGTTAATATTTGCATAGAGTGTTCTATGTATGTAATAGGCACAGTAAAAAGTATGGATGTCTTGTATGGTGAGTAAGTTTAGATTTTTTAATATTGGTGGAGTATGTTGTCTGGAGTGAGAATTTGTTATCATTCTAACTGCAGCCTTTTGTTGTGTTATTAGTGGTCTGAGATGAGTTATTGATGTTGAGCCCCATGCGCAGATTCCATAGGTGAGGTAGGGGTAAATGAGTGAGTGATATAGGGTAAGGAGAGCTGGTTGTGGAACATAGTACCGTATCTTGGATAGTATTCCCACGGTCTTTGAGACTTTCTTGGAAATTTGTTGTATATGTGTCTGAAATTTGAGGCCACTGTCAAGATGGATTCCTAAGAATTTTCCCTCTGTGAGTTTTGTGATAGGGGACCCGTTTATCATTATGTTAAGTGGTGCGTTTGTAGCTCTGTTCCCAAACTGGATAAAATAGGTTTTATCAATATTGAGAGTAAGTTTGTTGGTCATCATCCAGGTAGATATTTTCTGCAATTCAGTATTTACAGTGTTGGCTAGTATGTCTGGGCTTGGGTGAGAGATAACGTATGTAGTGTCATCTGAAAATTGTATGGGTTTGAGTAGTTGAGATGCATTTGGTAGGTCGTTAATGTAAATGAGAAAGAGAAGTGGGCCAAGAACACTTCCCTGTGGGACACCTACTGCAATAGTTTGCGCGGTAGAGCTAGCTCCATTTGTGTACACATATTGGTTTCTGTTGCTAAGGTATGATTTTAGGTAGCTGAGGGAGTGTCCTCTTATACCATAGTGTGATAATTTTAGGTGTAACAGATCATGGTCAATGCGATCCCCGACATTTAACATGCTGGCACTGTAGGGGTCATCACAGTACTATAGTTTGTCCCTGCTTCCATACTCGCATATTATTATTATTATTATTATTATTATTATAATCAAAGAAAGCGCTAAGCCGACAAGGGTTATGCAGCTCTATACTCGCATAGAAAACGAGAAGCAGCAGGTCACAGATGTCACAGCCGACTTGTGACTTGTGATGACTGACTACCCTCGGTCGAGCAGCATTACCTGTAACACGGCTTACGTTATTGAATAAGATTCTGGGCACAGACCCCTTCACTGTTACCTGTGAAATTAATTTGTAGCTTCCCTCGTGGACGAAGGCGGTTGCAGACTGTGACTCATACAAGCATCTCGGGGATGCCTTGTTGGAGCGATATAGACCCCACACTCCACGACAGTAAGTACCCATTAACAGTAACATTAAATGCGCATTTCTTGTACGCTGTGGGAGCTGACCAATGTGAGGAGCCTTACCACAGCCTCCTCACCAGAGATACAACTACTGCAACCGGCTTAAACACTGCTATATATATATATATATATATATATATATATATATATATATATATATATATATATATATATATATATATATATATATATATATAGTAGTGCTCTTGTCTTCCACGGTCATAGTGTTAGCTACAGTTTTCTTGTCTTCCACGGTCATAGTGTTAGCTACAGTGTTCTTGTCTTCCACGGTCATAGTGTTAGCTACAGTGCTCTTGTCTTCCACGGTCATAGTGTTAGCTACAGTGTTCTTGTCTTCCACGGTCATAGTGTTAGCTACAGTGTTCTTGTCTTCCACGGTCATAGTGTTAGCTACAGTGCTCTTGTCTTCCACGGTCATAGTGTTAGCTACAGTGCTCTTGTCTTCCACGGTCATAGTGTTAGCTACAGTACTCTTGCCTTCCACGGTCATAGTGTTAGCTACAGTGCTCTTGTCTTCCAAGGTCATAGTGTTAGCTACAGTGTTCTTGTCTTCCACGGTCATAGTGTTAGCTACAGTGTTCTTGTCTTCCACGGGCATCTACCTGGAGTCTACCTGGAGGGCATTCCGGGGATCGACGTCCCCGCGACCCGGTCTATGACCAGGCCTCCCGGTGGATCAGGGCCTGATCAACGAGGCTGTTACTGCTGGCTGCACGCAGTCCAACGTACGAACCACAGCCCGGCTGATCTGGCACTGACTTTAGGTATCTGTCCAGCTCCCTCTTGAAGGCAACCAGAGGTCTACTGGTAATGCCCCTTATGGCTGGTGGGAGGCTATTGAACAGTCTTGGGCCCCGGACACTTATTGTGTTTTCTCTTAGTGTACCAGTGGCGCCCCTACTTTTCACTGGGGGTACGTTGCACCGTCTGCCAAGTCTTTTGCTTTCGTATGGAGTGATTTCTGTGTGCAAATTAGGGACCAGTCCCTCCAGAATCTTCAAGGTGTAGATTATGATATATCTCTCTCGCCTGCGCTCCAGTGAATATAAGTCTAGTGCTTCCAGGCGTTCCCAGTAGTTAAAGTGTTTGACGGAACTTATAATACGTGCAGTAAAGGTTCTCTGTACATTCTCTAGATCTGCAATTTCACCTGCCTTGAATGGGGATGTTAATGTACAGCAGTATTCCAGCCTAGAGAGAACAAGTGATTTAAAAAGGATCATCATTGGCTTGGCATCTCTTGTCTTGAATGTTCTCATTATCCATCCTATCAGTTTCCTCGCAGATGTAATAGTGGCACTGTTGTGGTCCTTGAAGGTGTTAGTTACAGTGCTCTTGTCTTCCACGGGCATAGTGTTAGCTACAGTGCTCTTGTCTTCCACGGTCGTAGTGTTAGCTATAGTGTTCTTGTCTTCCACGGTCATAGTGTTAGCTACAGTGTTCTTGTCTTCCACGATCATAGTGTTAGCTACAGTGCTCTTGTCTTCCACGGTCATAGTGTTAGCTACAGTGTTCTTGTCTTCCACGGTCATAGTGTTAGCTACAGTGTTCTTGTCTTCCACGGTCATAGTGTTAGCTACAGTGCTCTTGTCTTCCACGGTCATAGTGTTAGCTACAGTGCTCTTGTCTTCCACGGTCATAGTGTTAGCTACAGTGCTCTTGTCTTCCACGGTCATAGTGTTAGCTACAGTGCTCTTGTCTTCCACGGTCATAGTGTTAGCTACAGTGCTCTTGTCTTCCACGGTCATAGTGTTAGCTACAGTGCTCTTGTCTTCCACGGTCATAGTGTTAGCTACAGTGCTCTTGTCTTCCACGGTCATAGTGTTAGCTACAGTGCTCTTGTCTTCCACGGTCATAGTGTTAGCTACAGTGCTCTTGTCTTCCACGGTCATAGTGTTAGCTACAGTGCTCTTGTCTTCCACGGTCATAGTGTTAGCTACAGTGCTCTTGTCTTCCACGGTCATAGTGTTAGCTACAGTGCTCTTGTCTTCCACGGTCATAGTGTTAGCTACAGTGCTCTTGTCTTCCACGGTCATAGTGTTAGCTACAGTGCTCTTGTCTTCCACGGTCGCAGTGTTAGCTACAGTGCTCTTGTCTTCCACGGTCATAGTGTTAGCTACAGTGCTCTTGTCTTCCACGGTCGTAGTGTTAGCTATAGTGCTCTTGTCTTCCACGGTCATAGTGTTAGCTACAGTGCTCTTGTCTTCCACGGTCGTAGTGTTAGCTACAGTGCTCTTGTCTTCCACGGTCATAGTGTTAGCTACAGTGCTCTTGTCTTCCACGTTCGTAGTGTTAGCTACAGTGCTCTTGTCTTCCACGGTCATAGTGTTAGCTACAGTGCTCTTGTCTTCCACGGTCGTAGTGTTAGCTACAGTGCTCTTGTCTTCCACGGTCATAGTGTTAGCTACAGTGCTCTTGTCTTCCACGGTCGTAGTGTTAGCTATAGTGCTCTTGTCTTCCACTAACTTCCTCCAAGACTTTCTTTAACAACTTCAGAAAGCTCTATGAAATGTGCTTCAAATTTTCCAGCCTGGTGAAGTAATACCAAGTGAAGGCTGGTGAAGGACTTGCCTAGTGCTGGCGCTCTCCCCTCAGTTTTATACAGACTATTTACAATATTGGTTTCAATATAACTTTAGAAAGCATTTTTATAATAATCTTCAAAATTTCAACACTCTAGTATCCTCCTTAGAAGAAGGTTGGCATCCTTAATGGAGTGTGTTGATGCCCTTTTGCCACTTTAAATCTCTAAATTCTATAGAATTATTTTGCACTGCATAACTGTATTATGTCTCCTCAAGGATGCTGGCGAAAGGCTCTTGATGCAAGGAACTGGACTTATCTTCCCTTTTATATTTGGAAATATGAAGGAGGGTTTATTAGCAGGGATGTTTTGCTTCAGTGAGGGTTTTGTTATTACCAGGTCCTGTGATATGGCTCTTGGTGTACACACATCTGGTCTTCCCAGCACTACTGTTGGTGCCACGCTCTTCTGTTACCACTTATGTTAATAACAAAGCCCAATAACACAAACATCTCAAATAGCAAATCCTCTAACCTTTTTACTAACATTCGGGGTGGAAAAAATAACAAAGTAAACTATGTATGTGAGCCCCTTGCAAAAGAGAATGCAATATTTGGAGCAATCACAAACACATACAAGAGATGTTTTGGGCAGTGAAATATGGGTGTAAAATTACTACAAATATACCGCAGATGTGAGAGAGTAAATAAGTCACAGGGAGGAGTAGGACTATGTACTGTAAAATACTAATTTTGCCGGCAATTATCCTAGTATAACAACCACCGACAGCAACTGCAAAGGAATTCACAGAACAGACAAGGAAGATAGTTAAATGGATAACGGTCGACAAGAACATTGTACCAGAAAGTACTTAGAAGCACGTTAGTCCATCACACACATACCAGAGAGCTACTGGGGCTCTGTGAAAAATTTGCTTCGAACCAACAGATGCAAGAACGTAATAGAATGTGCGTGTATGTGTGTTGTTACCTGTGACCGGTTTTGAGGACTCGTACTCTCCCTAGCCGGCCTGAGGTCAGGCTTCCCTGTAGACTGCTTGGTCAAGCAGGCTGTTTGTGTTAGAGGCCCGTAGGCCCACGAAACCATCACAAACCTGCTGATCCAGCACTTGCAAAAGTCCAGCCCTTTAAAACTTCTGATATTTGCTGGTATTATGTTGAAGAGTCTTGGGCCAAAGATATTGACATAATGATCTCTAACTGTACACATGGTCTCACATGGTGTCGTGGCTCCGTTGGTAATGCACTCGCCTCACACACTAAATGTCTGTGGTTTAATTCCCGGAACGGGTGGAAACCATGGGCATGTTTCCTTAGACCTGCTGTCCCTGATTACCTAGCACTAGGCAGGTACCTGGGTGTTAGTCGACTGGAGTGAGTCGCGTTCTGAGGGAGAAGATTGAAGGATCCCAGTGGAAATAAGACAGACAGTTATCGATGACGCACTGACTTACTTGGGTTATCCAGGGTAGCTAATCCTCCAGGTTAAAAATCCCAACAAATCTTATTTTATCTTATCCTTCCCCATCCCCGGTACTTCCACCAGTCCTCAATACAGCTATAAGGTGGTCGCATGGTTCCCTACGAAGACTGGCAACCATGAAAGTGAGCCTCCAGTGAGAGGCGAACATGACAGGCTGGAGGCGCCACTAAGCCCCGTCAACAAATGAGTGAAGCTGAGACCAGTGATTTAGTAGCGCTGGAGCTGAGGTTGGAGGTGGACGTGATGAAGCTGTCGCTGCTACACCAAACACAAAAAGTAAGCCAGCTGTTTCACTGCAGCTGGCTCTAAGGGAGAAAAGCTGCTGCTGGCTCTAAGGGGGAAAAGCTGCAGCTGGCACCAAGGGGGAAAAGCTGCAGCTGGCTCTAAAGGGCAAAAGCTGCAGGTGGATCTAAGGGGCAAAAGCTGCAGCTGGCTTTAAGGGGCAAAAGCTGCAGCTGGCTCTAAGGGGCAAAAGCTGCAGCTGGCTATAAGGGGCAAAAGCTGCAGCTGGCTCTAAGGGGCAAAAGCTGCAGCTGGCTCTAAGGGGCAAAAGCTGCAGCTGGCTCTAAGGGGCAAAAGCTGCAGCTGGCTCTAAGGGGCAAAAGCTGCAGCTGGCTATAAGGGGCAAAAGCTGCAGCTGGCTCTAAGGGGCAAAAGCTGCAGCTGGCTCTAAGATGGAAAATCTGCAGCTGGCTTTAAGGGGGAAAAGCTGCAGCTGGCTCTAAGGGGGAAAAGCTGCAGCTGGCTCTAAGGAGGTAAAAGCTGCAGCTGGCTCTAAGGGGGAAAAGCTGCAGCTGGCTCTAAGGAGGTAAAAGCTGCAGCTGGCTTTAAGGAGGTAAAAGCTGCAGCTGGCTCTAAGGGGAAAAGCTGCAGCTGGCTCTAAGGAGGTAAAAGCTGCAGCTGGCTTGCCTTTCTACCACACACACTCTCCCTCACACTCTGCTTCTCTGCAACACTCTCGCACCATTTATCTTCACCTTTCCTCCCTCTATCTAAACACAAGCAATCACCCTTTGGTTCTGTCACCATCTGCCACCACACTGACACTTCCTGACCGTGACTCCCCTTTCTCTCTCTCTCTCTCTCTCTCTCTCTCTCTCTCTCTCTCTCTCTCTCTCTCTCTCTCTCTCTCCCCTTAGTCCTCCTCGTCTATCCTACTACACTCACCTTATGTGCTTCCATCAGTTAAACATCTTGTGTGTATCTACCATTACATGTGCCACACCTGCACACTTCTACACTATACATGTGCCACACCTGCACACTGTCTGCACTATACATGTGCCACACCTGCACACTGCTGCAGGTGTGGCACATGTCTATTAACTTACACTGTGCTCTTAAATGAGTTACTTTAAATACTGTACAATATGGTACTTGCTGTAATAAACTGTACCAACTGGTAAGTAACTGTTGTAATTCTTACTTCGAAAATGATAGAATAAGAAATATGTGTGTGTGTGTGTGTGTGTGTGTGTGTGTGTGTGTGTGTGTGTTGTGTGTGTGTGTGTGTGTGTGTGTGTGTGTATGTGTGTGTGTGTGTGTGTGTGTACTCACCTATTTGTAGTTGTAGGGGTCGAGTCAAAGCCCCTGGCCCCGCCTCTTCGCTGGTCGTTACTAGGTCCAATCTCTCCCTGCTCCAAGAGCCTTATGTTAAAGCTATGTATGGATCCTCTGCCTCTACTACATCTCTCTCCAAATTGTTCCATTTACTGACAACTTTAAGGCTGAAGAAACACTTTCTAACATCCCTATGACTCATCCGAGTTTTTAACTTTTACTTGTGTCCCTTTTTTATGTCCCCTTGTTCCTGTCCCCTTGTTTGTGTCCCCTTGTTTATGTCCCCTTGTTCCTGTCCCCTTGTTTGTGTCCCCTTGTTTGTGTCCCCTTGTTCCTGTCCCCTTGTTTGTGTCCCCTTGTTCCTGTCCCCTTGTTTGTGTCCCCTTGTTCCTGTCCCCTTGTTTGTGTCCCCTTGTTCCTGTCCCCTTGTGTCCCCTTGTTCCTGTCCCCTTGTTTGTGTCCCCTTGTTTGTGTCCCCTTGTTCCTGTCCCCTTGTGTCCCCTTGTTCCTGTCCCCTTGTTTGTGTCCCTTGTTTGTGTCCCCTTGTTCTGTCCCTTGTGTGTCCCTGTTCCTGTCCCTTGTTTGTGTCCCCTTGTTCCTGTCCCCTTGTTCCTGTCCCCTTGTTTGTGTCCCCTTGTTCCTGTCCCCTTGTTTGTGTCCCCTTGTTCCTGTCCTCTTGTTTGTACTCACCTAGTTGTGGTTGCAGGGGTCGAGTCATAGCTCCACTCACAACATACACCACTCACACAACACACTACTCACAACACACCACTCACCACACCACACACCACTCACCACACCACTCACACCACTCACAACATACACCACTCACACCACACACCACACATACCCCACACCACTCACCACACATATACCACACACCAATAGGGCTAGCAATAGGGGGAGACACGTCCCAAGTGACAAATTTTCGGAGAATCGGGTGGTACACAAGGGGAAGAAATCGACCTCTCAAGGTAATCTTCAAAGCAGAATCAGGCCGCACCACGATCCTACAAGAGAAAGCACGGCTGAGGACAAATCAGGGGTACCGGAATGTATACCTAGATCGGGACAGAACGCAGGAAGAAAGGGAGGCCCGGAAGGAGCAGATAAGAAGGCGAAGAGAGGAGAGAGAGGAGACAGCGAGGTACGGAGGACACCAAGCCCAAGCAGGACAAACACACACACTGGAAGAACCCACGGTGGACCTCAAATCACAAAAACCCCACGACAACCATACACTTTAACACCACACACACTCATCAGTCCCCCTGTCCCCACCCCAGCAACCCAAAACCCACCATCACAGCTACCCCCCACCCCCACCACAAACTCCACCCCACCAACCCATACCCCAACCATACAATCCCCCCACCCATGCTGCAACCCCCTATAGGCACCCTGCCCACACCCCCCCCCCAACCCACCAAGATCTCCCCAGGGACACAGTATTGGAAACAAGGTTGAAGGTTTGGTATACAAACGCGGATGGAATTACGAATAAGTATGAAGAGTGGAATGAAAGAATAGGTGAGGTGTCCCCAGACATCATAGCTGTCACAGAAACTAAACTAAATGAGACAGTATCAGATGCAATCTTCCCACAGGGATATCAGATCCTGAGGAAAGATAGAAGGAGCAGGGGGGAGGAGGGGTCGCACTGCTTGTAAGGAACCGCTGGAGATTCGAGGAAATGGAAGGAATGGAGGTGTGTAGAGAAAGGGACTTCATAGTAGGTACCATCCAGTCTGGGGAGCACAAGATAATCATTGCAGTGATGTATAACCCACCACAGAACTGCAGGAGGCCAGGTGAGGAATATGATGAGAACAACAGAGCGATGGTGGACACTCTGGCGGAGGTGGCAAGCAAAGCACACATGAGCAGAGCGAAGTTACTGGTCATGGGCGATTTCAACCACAGGGAGATCGACTGGGAGAACCAGGAACCACGTGGGGGTCCAGAAACTTGGAGAGACAAGATGATGGACGCGGTACTGGAAAACCTGATGCACCAACATGTCAGGGACACGACCAGAGTGAGAGGAGAAGATGAACCAGCAAGACTGGACCTTGTATTCACCCTGAACAGCTCAGATATTGAAGACATAACACACGAGAGCCCCCTGGGAGCCAGTGACCATATGGTGCTGAGCTTTGAGTACATTGTAGAGCTACAGGTGGAGAGGGAAAGCGGTACCGAAAGAGACAAACCAGATTTTAAAAGAGGAAACTACACAGGCATGAGGAATTTCCTGCAGGAGGTTCAGTGGGAAAGGGAAATGGATGGACAGACAATAAATGAAATGATGGAATACGTAGGGGCAAAGTGCAAGGAGGCAGAGGAACGGTTTATACCCAGAAGAAAAAGATTAAACGGGAAGACCAGAAAGAGCCCCTGGTTTACCCAAAGGTGCAGGGAGGCAAAGACTCAGAGTGTCAGAGAATGGAAAAGGTACAGAAGGCAAAGAACCCAAGTAAACAAAGAGATTAGTAGAAGAGCTAGAAACGAGTATGCACAGGTACGGAGGGAGACCCAGAAACAGTACGAAAATGACATAGCATCGAAAGTTAAGTCCGACCCAAAACTGATGTACAGTCACATCAGAAGGAAGACAACAGTTAAAGACCAGGTGATATGGCTGAGGAGTGAAGATGGGGAACTCACAAGTAACGATCAAGAGGTATGTGAGGAGCTCAACTTGAGGTTTAAGGAAGTATTCACAGTGGAGGAAGGAAGGCAGCTGGGTAGACAGGACGGGGTGCATCACCAACAAGGGATGTATCAAGTGCTAGAGGGCATACACACAACTGAGGAGGAGGTGAAGCAGTTACTCAGTGACCTTGATACCTCAAAGGCGATGGGTCCGGACAATATCTCCCCGTGGGTTCTTCGGGAAGGAGCTGAGGTACTGAGTGTGCCACTTACCATAATATTCAACACATCCCTTGAAAATGGGCAGTTACCTGAGGTATGGAAGAAGGCCAACGTAGTCCCCATCTTTAAAAAAGAAGACAGAAAAGAGGCACTAAACTATAGACCGGTGTCACTTACGTGTATAGTGTGCAAAGTCCTGGAGAAAATCATCAGGAAAAGAATGGTGGAGCACCTCGAGCTGAACAGGATAATAAACACCAGACAGCACGGATTCCGGGAAGGCAAATCCTGTGTAACAAACCTCCTAGAGTTCTATGATAAAGTAACAGAGGTAAGGCAAGAGAGAGAAGGGTGGGTTGATTGCATTTTCCTGGACTGCAGGAAGGCCTTCGACACAGTTCCTCACATGAGATTAGTAAAGAAGTTGGAAGAACAAGCATGTATAACAGGAAGGGCACTGGAATGGATCAGGAATACCTCACAGGAGGCAACAACGGGTCATGGTGCGTGATGAGGTATCACAGTGGGCGCCTGTGACGAGCGGCGTACCGCAGGGGTCAGTCCTAGGACCAGTGTTATTCTTGGTATATGTAAATGACATGACGGATGGGATAGACTCAGAAGTGTCTCTGTTCGCAGATGATGTGAAATTAATGAGGAGAATCACATCGGAGGAGGACCAAGCAGGACTTCAAACAGACCTGGACAAGCTTGACATCTGGTCTAGCAACTGGCTTCTCGAATTCAATCCCTCCAAATGCAAAGTCATGGAGATCGGAGAAGGGCAAAGAA
The DNA here is from genome assembly GCA_009830355.1 of Cherax destructor. NCBI lineage: Eukaryota > Metazoa > Arthropoda > Malacostraca > Decapoda > Parastacidae > Cherax > Cherax destructor. Next base: position 4,297 of record WNWK01028557.1, on the reverse strand, counting down.
GACCGCTGACAGAGTACAGGCTAGGCGGACAAAGTCTACAAACCTCGGCAAAGGAGAAAGACCTTGGGGTGAGTATAACGCCAAGCACGTCTCCGGAGGCACACATCAACCAGATAACTGCGGCAGCATATGGGCGACTGGCAAACCTAAGATTAGCGTTCCGTTACCTTAAAAGGAATCGTTCAAGACACTGTACACCGTGTACGTCAGGCCCATACTTGAATATGCAGCACCAGTCTGGAACCCACACCTGGTCAAGCACGTAAAGAAACTAGAGAAAGTGCAAAGGTTTGCGACTAGGTTAGTTCCACAACTCAGGGGGGGTCTGTTCTATGAAGAAAGGTTGAGGGAAATAGGACTAACAACACTGGAGGAAAGAAGGGTCAGAGGAGACATGATAACGACATACAAAATACTGCGGGGAATAGACAAGGTAGACAGTGACAGGATGTTCCAGAGAGGGAACACAGAAACAAGGGGACACAACTGGAAGCTGAAGACTCAGATGAGTCAAAGGGATGTTAGGAAGCATTTCTTCAGCCACAGAGTAGTCAGGAAGTGGAATAGTCTTGAGAAAGATATAATGGAGGCAGGAACCATACACAGTTTTAAGACGAGGAATGATAAAGCTCATGGAGCAGGGAGAGCAGAGACCCAGTAGCGGACAGCGAAGAGGCGGGGCCAGGAGCTGAGTCTCGACCCCTGCAACCACAATTAGGTGAGTACACTCTCACCACTAGACGCGGGGTCACTGCCTAAAGACGTGTCAAGACGGCTCGTGAAGATTTCTGTGGTGTCTAAATTGGTTATAAAGATTGTGACCTGATGACTCGGTGTGAGAAATACCAGGTCATCAGGTCACTATAACAGTGATGGTGGTCACTATAATAGTGATAGTGATAACTATAACAGTAATAGTGGTTACTATAACAGTGATGGTGATGGTCACTATAACAGTCTTCTTGTAGATTCGCCGGTACTATAACAGTGTGGTCACTTTAACAGTGGTCACTATAACAGTGATGTCACTATAACAGTGATGGTCATTGTAACAGTGATGGTGATGGTCACTATAACAATGATGGTGGTCACTGTAACAGTGATGGTGGTCACTATAACTGATGGTGGTCACTATAATAGTGATGGTCGCTAAAACAGTGATGGTCACTATGATAGTGATAGTCACTATAACAGTGATGGTCACTATAAGTGATGGTGGTCACTATAACAGTGATGGTGGTCACTATAACAGTGATGGTGTCACTATAACAGTAATTGTATTCACTATAAAAGTGATGGTGGTCACGATAACAGTGATGGTGATGGTCACTATAATAGTGAATGTGGTCACTAGAACAGTAAAGGTGGTCACTATAATAGTGAATGTGGTCACTATAACAGTAAAGATGGTCACTATAATAGTGAATGTGGTCACTATAACAGTAAAGGTGTTCACTATAATAGAGGTTAATATACGTGATGTTGGTCACTATAACAGTGATGGTGATAGTCACTATAACAGTAATGGTGGTCACTATAACAGTGGTGATGGTCACTATAACAGTGATTTTGGTCACTATAACAGTGAAGGTGGCCACTGTAACAGTAATGGTCACTATAACAGTGTGATGGTCACTATTCAAGATTGATGGACTGACAACATCGACTCAAGATTGAGGGACTGACCACCTCAAACTCCTCCTGTTCTTCACGATTCTCCTTTATATGGACTGATGAAGCCACTGTGTGGCGAAACGTTTCCTCAATAAAGATACCCAAGTGTTGCATATGTGTCTAATTTACCAACTATAACAGTGATTGTGGTCACTATAACAGTGATGGTCAGTATAACAGTGATGGTGATCACTATAACAGTGATTGTGATGGTCACTATAACTGATGGTGATGGTCACTATAATAGGGATAGTCACTATAACAGTGATAGTCACAGTAATTGTGGTCACTATAACAGTAATGGTGGTCACTATAACAGTGATGGTGAAATGTCACTATAACAGTGATGGTGGCCACTATAACATTGACAGGTCACTATAAGTAATGGTCACTATAACAATGATGGTTGTCACTACAACAGTGATGGGGATGACTATAACAGTGATGGGGTCACTATAACAGTGATGGGGTCACTGTAACAGTGATGGGGTCACTGTAACAGTGATGGGGGTCACTGTAACAGTGATGGTGGTCACTGACAGTGGTGGTCACTACAACAATGATGGTCACTATAACAGAGATGGTGATGGTCACTATACCAGTGGTCACTATAACAGTGATGGTGATCACTATGACTGATGGTGGTCACTGTGACAGTGTGAGGAAAAAGTTCATTAAAGAGTGGAAGACTGAATGACTGGTGGAGGAAGTATGACTTTTGGAGGAAGTATGACTGGTGGATGGAGTATGACTGGTGGATGAAGTATGACTGGTGGATGAAGTATGACTGGTGGATGAAGTATGACTGGTGGATGAAGTATGACTGGTGGATGAAGTATGACTGGTGGATGAAGTATGGCTGGTAGATGAAGTATGACTGGTGGTATGATTCTTCAGGAAGGTGTATATGAGTAGTTACTTTTACTCCCCTTCTCCACCGGGTGGGAGTTAACAAGGGACCCACAGGGTGGGAGTTAACAAGGGACCCACAGGGTGGGAGTTAACAAGGGACTCACAGGGTGGGAGTTAACAAGGGACCCACAGGGTGGGAGTTAACAAGGAACCCACAGGGTGGGAGTTAACAAGGGACTCACAGGGTGGGAGTTAACAAGGGACCCACAGGGTGGGAGTTAACAAGGAACCCACAGGGTGGGAGTTAACAAGGGACCCACAGGGTGGGAGTTAACAAGGGACTCACAGGGTGGGAGTTAACAAGGGACCCGCAGGGTGGGAGTTAACAAGGAACCCACAGGGTGGGAGTTAACAAGGGACCCACCGGGTGTGAGCAGGGTAACATTTATGAAGGGATTCATGGAAACGGTAGGCCGGACTTGAGTCCTGGAGATGGGAGGTACAGTTCCTGCACTCTGAAGGAGGGGTGTTAATGTTGCAGTTTTATAACTGTAGTATAAGCACGCCTCTGGCAAGAGTGATGGAGTGAATGATGATGAAAGTTTTTTTTTTTCGGGCCTTAAGTGAATGTAACCTGACCTGTACTAATTCCTTAAGTGGAAGTGACCTGACCAGGTGGTCGGCTGGACAATTATATGAGTGGGTGCGGTTGGGTGTGAATTGGTCCTGACTAGGTTGTGCTACTAGGTCAGATGCAGTGCTCCTTCCTTAAGTGAATGTAACCTGACCTGGCTGGGTCGGGGCATTGGCTTAAGCCGTTGGAGATTTGGACCTGCCTCGCATGGGCCAGTAGGCCTGCTGCAGTGTTCCTTCTTTCTTATGTTCTTATGTTCTTAATAATAATAATATTAAAATATATAATGAATTTACATTTGTCACAACATGCACCAAACTTATTATATAAAAGTAAAATAATATCTATGATTGACAGGTAATATATATCATGTGGTTCTTCAACCTTAAACAACCAAAATATTGATCATAAGATTTCAAAAACCCTTATTGGACAGAGACTAAACCAGCAGAGAGTGGTGGTCAGGGCATCAAAGTTACCCTAAAACAACCATTTTGGTTAATAGACTAGATAAAATGTTAAATTTTGTTGGCTAGTGTTATCAACAAACCTCCTTCAAGAAGGAACTCAAGTTTTTAAAGTCAGTTCCGGATCAGCCGGGCTGTGTTCCATATATCCGAGTGCGAATGGCAGGCACCAACACCTTGATTAATCAGGGCATTAACCAGGAGGCCGGGTCTGGGACCCAGTCGCGGGGACGCTGACCTGACGAAATAACTACGAGTAACCTCATCACTCAACCACCACCACGCAATAACAACCATTGCTACCAAATCACCGCCACCACGCAATAACCACCACCACCACGCAATAACCACCACCACCACGCAATAACAACCACTGCTGCCAAAATCACCACCACCACGCAATAACCACCACCACCACGGAATAACAACCACTGCTACCAAAATCACCACAACAACCAAATAACTAATTTAACTCGTGGTAAGTTTTACCTCCAGGCTGGATACACACTAGACTAGCCAGGCTGGATACACACTAGACTAGCCAGGCTGGATACACACTAGACTAGCCAGGCTGGATACACACTAGACTAGCCAGGCTGGATACACACTAGACTAGCCAGGCTGGATACACACTAGACTAGCCAGGCTGGATACACACTAGACTAGCCAG
>WNWK01028556.1:0-25256 GCA_009830355.1 Cherax destructor | reverse complement strand
ACATAAGAGATCACTTGACAATGAAACATGGATCCCGGCTAAACCTAACAGGTGTGACAGAGTGAACGGGAAAAAAAGGGGGGTTTTTCCGTTATCAAAGTCATTTATATGTTAGAACACAAATGCCTCAAATGATGTAGTTAAAATTCGCAAAAAAGTCGAAATAAAACCTGGTCATCGTGGTTGTCTACAACCCCCGGATGCAACGCCCCAAAAATTCCAGGAACAGCTTCTGAAAATTGACCACTGTCTGAAAATCTTTCAGCTACTCCCCCCAAAACCCTTTCGGGGGATTTAACCTCGGTACCTAAATGGAGGAACATTGCAAACAATGGGTAGCAGAGATAACACCGGGGGCAGCTCAGATGAAAATTAAAATGCATGAATTTTTAAATTTGCCCAAGTTCATTAAACCAGCAAATGGCCCCACAAGATTAGAGAATACGCGGGACCTCTTCATTCCCCTTTCTACTTTCCCAGTCTTGCTCCCAGCAACATCGCTGTGAGCTTAGCTTTGGTATTGAGCATCTTTGGGGGGTGTCCCATCCCGGCTGGGGGCCCGATTAACCGGCTCCCAGCCCCGGGCCTACGGCCCCATATCCCGGGAAGAGGCACACAGAAGCATGCAGGTCATAATCTTGCCCGGGACCCCGAGGGACCTGGAAATGCGAAATCTTGTAGCTCTGCTAAATCTTTGCTGACTAGATCCCATTCCTGACAGATGGTTTCGGCGTGCATCCCCCCAACCCCAGGTTCAGCTCCCGGTCCTTGTATAGCATTCTCCCAAGAATAGTAAGGGGTGCAACGCCCCGGGGGTCAAAGGCAGTCGGACTTTTTAAAGGGACCTTCTGGTCAGCTTCCCGCCCCGGGGGGTTTCCACCCAAAGTCTTTTTCCCCCTTCCCCATTCCACCCCAAATGGGTTACCCCAGGCCCTATAACCCGAGTAATCATGTTCATTGAAATGGGGTTGTTTGTTCAATTTCCCCTCAGTGGCATGTTGCCAGAATTTCCCTTTGGGACCCTGGTGTTATCAACCCCCCCTCAAAGTGGTGCCTTATATTGTCCACATAAAATAAAGTCTTCAATGTTCTTTGGGGGGCTGTTAAATTTGCCAGGTGATAATCTATATAGCCTGCAGCAAAAACGGGTGAGCCGGGCACCAAACAACACTGCCTTAAATCTGTAAGTTTCGTCCCCGTTCAGGTCCCTGGTTTTCCCACCCACAAGAACCTAGTGTAATCCCTGTCTTGTGGTTGCAACCCAATTGGGGGAAGGCTTTCTAATATCCGCGCATAAGCTATTGTTCGTCCTAAACTTTAACAACCGTCGGCTAATTTCGGCAGAGTGGCCCATGAACAGACGTCCAATGAGGGGTCTGGGGCTTGCCTGGGTAATTTAAGACTACTCTGATGGGGTGGTTACTGACTCCTGGGAACTGCCATGTGGGGAGATAGTGGGTATTTTTCCTGGAGGGCATGTGGTCCTTTCTATGAACCCCAGGGACAACTGTTCTTTAATAATGCATCATACTTCCCTACCAGCCCTTTTGGTCAGGTGTCCCCAGGGGGTTTAACTGACCCCCCGCCTTTTTAAAGTTAGTGGGAGCGAGGGGGGACCGGTTTCCAAGGGGTCTCACCCAGTACTGGCCGCCTTAACTGGAAGGCTCAAATAATCTTATAATTTCTTCTGTTTGGGGGTTATCACCCCAATCCCCACATCCAATCCCACAGTTTATGGATGGGGTTACGTCACGGGCCCTTGGGTTTTCCATAGACCCCCATGTAGTCCGATCCGCATCATACTGGTTTTGGCTTGGGGCCAAGCCCCCTTCCCAGGCGTTAGGGGAAAAGGGCCTCCCTCCTCCTATGTTCCCCGGGTCCTGTACAGGCCGATACCTTCCTTGACACCTTTTTTGTGGACACGAATTCATCTACGTAATCCCCCTACCAAAATTCCCCCGTGACGTTGTCAGGGAATTTCCCCTTCCACAACTTCACACCCAACCCAAACGTTTGACTGCCCAGCTAGGGCCTTTTGGGGTAAGATATCAGGGAGCCCCTTCACTATCAAAATGAGATATTCCTGCGATCCCGCCCAACTAACTGCAACATCTACAACAGGATAAGATCTGTGGGGAAATGTCCCACAGAACCCCCACTTTCATTCGCCTTGCCCCCGACTTTAATTTCAACTTAGCCGCTAGAGTCTCCGTTAGAAGGCTTGAGCCCCAGTGTCAAAAAAAAAAAGGGTCGTTTCGACCTTTTCCCCTTTTCGACAACCGCCATCACCATGGGCAGGGCCCAGAACCGCCTTCACCTGAAATAGTCCCCTGTGTTTTTCTCAACCCGGACCAAAAAGGAGGAACATTGCAAACAATGTGGAGAATATAACACCAGGAGGCAGCTCAGATGAAAATTCACACATGCATGAACTTTTAAATCTCTGCACCAAGTTCACCTTAAACCAGCAAATAGTAGAGCCCACAAGATTAGAGAATACGCTGGACCTCATCTTCACTAACAATGATGATCTGATACAAAATGTCATCATATCAAAAACAATATACTCAGATCACAACATAATAGAGGTCCAGACATGCATGCGGGGAGCTCCAGATCAACAAAATGTGATCAGCCGTGAGGGAGCTTTCTCCAAATTCAACTTCAATAACAAAAACATAAGGTGGGACCAAGTAAACCAAGTCCTAAATGATATAAACTGGGAAGATTGCCTAAGCATCACGGATCCCAACCTATGTCTTGAACAAATTAACTCTGTGGTACTTGAGGTTTGCTCAAGGCAAATTCCCTTAAGGAAAAGGAGGAGAAGATGCAAACTAGAAAGAGAGAGGCGCTCCCTATACAGGCGAAGGCACAGAATAACGGAGCGGCTACAGGAGGCCAATATCTCTGAAATACGTAGGAGACACTAGTCAGAGAAATAGCAAACATCGAATTAAAACTAAAGGAATCTTATAGGAATCAAGAGATGCGGGAAGAACTAAGAGCCATAAATGAAATTGAAAGAAACCCTAAGTATTTCTTTTCCTATGCAAAATCAAAGTCGAGAACAACAACCAGTATTGGGCCCCTACTTAAACCGGATGGGTCCTACACAGATGACAGCAAGGAAATGAGTGAGTTACTTAAATCCCAGTATGACTTAGTCTTTAGCGAGCCACTAACCAGACTGAAAATCGAAAACCTAAATGATTTTTTCATGAGAGTGCCACAGAACTTGACAGACGCATGCCTTTCTGACATCATCACTACGCCAAATGACTTTGAAAAGGCAATAAATGACATGCCCATGCACTCCGCCCAGGCCCAGACTCATGGAACTCCGTGTTCATCAAGAACTGCAAGAAGCCTCTATCACATGCTTTTAACATCCTATGGAGAGGAGCATGGACACTGGGATCGTCCCGCAGCTACTAAAAACAACAGACATAGCCCCGCTCCACAAAGGGGGCAGTAAAGCAATAGCAAAGAACTACAGACCAATTGCGCTAACGTCCCATATCATAAAATCTTTGAAAGGGTTCTAAGAAGCAAGATCGCCACCCATCTTGATACCCATCAATTGCACAACCCAGGACAGCATGGGTTTAGAGCAGGCCGCTCCTGTCTGTCCCAACTACTGGACCACTACGACAAGGTCCTGGATGCTCTAGAAGATAAACAGAATGCAGATGTTATATACACAGATTTTGCAAAAGCCTTTGACAAGTGTGACCATGGTGTAATAGCACACAAAATGCGTGATAAAGGAATAACAGGAAAAGTTGGTAGATGGATTTATAATTTCCTAACACGTAGAACACAAAGAGTAGTAGTCAACAGAGTAAAGTCTGAGGCAGCTACTGTGAAAGCTCTGTTCCACAAGGCACAGTACTTGCTCCCATCCTATTCCTCATCCTCATATCAGACATTGACAGGGATATAAGCCACAGTGCTGTGTCTTCCTTTGCAGATGACACCCGAATCTGTATGACAGTGTCCACCGTTGAAGACACTGCAAGACTCCAAGCAGACATAAACCAAATCTTTAAATGGGCTGCAGAAAACAATATGAAGTTCAATGATGAGAAATTTCAATTACTCAGATACGGAAAACGTGAAGAAATTAAAATCTCATCGGAGTACAAAACTAATTCCAACCACACAATAGAGCGAAAACTAATGTCAAAGACCTGGGAGTGATCATGTCAGAGGATCTCACCTTCAAGGACCATAACAATGTAGCAATTGCATCTGCTCGAAAAATGACAGGATGGATAATGAGAACCTTCAAAACCAGGGATGCCAAGCCCATGTTGACACTGTACAGATCGCTTGTTCTATCTAGGCTGGAATATTGCTGCACACTAACTGCACCTTTCAAGGCGGGTGAAATTGCTGACCTTGAAAATGTGCAGAGAACCTTCACCGCACGCATAAGTCGATAAACCACCTCAACTACTGGGAACGTTTGAAGTTCCTAAACCTGTACTCTCTAGAACGCAGGCGGGAGAGATACATTATTATATACACATGGAAAATTCTCGAGGGCTTAGTACCAAACTTGCACACAAAAATCACTCCGTACGAAAGCAAAAGACTCGGCAGGCGATGTAACATTCCCCCAATGAAGAGCAGGGGTGCCACTAGCACGTTGAGGGACAACACAATAAGTGTGAGGGGCCCAAGATTGTTCAACTGCCTCCCAGCATACATCAGGGGGATTACCAACAAGCCCCTGGCTGTCTTCAAGCAGGCACTGGACAGGCACCTCAAGTCGGTACCTGATCAGCCGGGCTGTGGTTCGTACGTTGGACTGCGTGCGGCCAGCAGTAACAGCCTGGTTGATCAGGCTCTGGTCCAACAAGAGGCCTGGTCACAGACCGGGCCGCGGGGGCGTTGACCCCTGGAATTCTCTCCAGGTAGACTCCAGGTAGACACTCACCACTACCTCGGACTCGCCTCTGCTCTCCCTCTTGGGGTTTGATTCCCTTAGCCTGGGCTGGTCTGGTATCCTTAGGGCACAATGCACTGTGGTGTTTACCCTTCCGACAACCTTGACACTCACTGAGCTGGGTGTTGCAGTCCCGGGCAAAGTGTTCTCCACAACACTTGAAACAGAGTTTCAACTCCCCTAGTCGCTTACGTCTTTGGTCATAGGTGGTGAAGCTCGAACACCCAGAACTAGTATGCTCCCCTTCGCAGAACACACATGGCCTAGTGCTGGCCGTCTTAGTGGTTTCTTCCTTGGCCCTTTGGTTGAGGACTTGTCTTGGGCATAATAAGTGCCGATCCTAATGGGGGTGTTTTAGTTCTATCTCTCGAGTGTCTGGAGTGGTCAAACGATTTCACCCTGGCGGGTGGTTTCTTCCCCTGACCTATACTCAGGTGAATCACGATTTCGCCCAACCCCTCAACGATCTGTTGCACTGTGAACCGGTTAGTCCTATACTTCAAATGTAACTCATATACTGTAGTGCTAGCTAGTTTCCTCTGAATCATCTGACTGACCATCCATTCTGCGCTACCCCAATCATATAGATCTTTGAGACTATTTGTCAAAGTCATAACTTCGATTCGAACTTCTCTAAGCTCTGACGGTCATGACGGCAAACCTCAAGATTGGACAATCGATAAAATATAGCTATCATTATCTTCTCTGTGTTGCCATACGCATTCTTTAGTTGATCCTTGGCATGTTGATAATTAATATCAGTGGTTTGGTAATGCCGGACAAAGTCCTTGAGCTGTGAACGTAAATACTGTAGTTTGGTGGCATCTGACAAATCATCCCTGTCATCTATCTGTGATTTAAACTGATCCCAGAAAGCAATGTACTCTGTCAAGGTTCCGTCGAACATTGGTAAAATTAATGTAGGCAATCTGGGTAACACTCTAGAAGGACTGTGGCACCCTGTACTATTTTTTGTTGCCCCTGCTGTATCAGCCTTCAATGTTTTCCTTAACTGTTTGCAGAGTTTCATCTCCGCTTTACATTCAGCCTCATGCTCGTCGTATTCTTTCTGAATTGCCTCTACACTATCCTCTAACTCATCTGCTGCAAGGGCTTCTGCCTCATACTCTTGGTAGGCTGTCTCAAAGTCTGCTAGCTTTTCCTCTAAAAGCTTTAACCCTTAAACTGTCCACACGTAGATATACGTTCACTCGCGAAAGTGACCGAATATTTTGAAAAAAAAAATCGTTTTTTTTTCTAAAAATGAAGAGCACATTTTTATAAATAGGATAGGCTAAAAAAAAACATTTTAGGGCCAGTACTTACCGAGATATAAGCCCATGAAGTTGGTGCTAAATGATGTGGTGTTGGCAACATGGAGTTGTTCAGCTATCAAAACTTTGGGGCCCAGTCTCTGGACCCTATATATACCTCTGTAATCTGCAAATACCTTTGTAACTTGTCATGATTGTGACCATCTGAGTTCATTACATTTGTAACTTGCTCAGCTATGAAACTTTGAGGTCCAGTCCCTGGACCCATTATGTACCTCTGTAATCTTTTGACTACCACCCACAGGATGGGTATGGGGTGCATAATAAAGATATCAAACTAACTGGAGCACTGCCGCTTGCAGAAACAAGAAACATTTATCGTTTTTTTCCATTTTTTTTCTATTTTCTGTTGTTTTCATCCTATGATAATAATGTTTTGATGCAGATATATTCATTTCATTGCCAATTCTTGTTTAGAAAGAAATATTTGTTACTTAATTAGTAATCATACTGTCACAAACACACATGTTCACACTGATAAATAAATTTGTACACCTGGTTCAATCACTTACTATTGTTTACATATATATACAAGGTATTTACAGGTCCTATTTATGTTTCTAGAAGTCCACCACTGTATGATACTCGAAGAAGCATGGATTCATACAGAGTGCCACTCCACATTGCTGACACATGAATCGTGTCTTTTCGCACTTGGGGTCGCTGTGTACTGTAAGCACACACAACACACTTTTTCTGAGAGTACTTCTTCTTTGGAGTAGATGGTAATGGTATCAGGCAGTGACAGTTAGGGATTATTCGGTTGGGCACTTCCCCCTCTGGTTGTGGAGTGACAGGTCGCTGTTGTGGAGTGACAGGTCGCTGTTGTGGGGTGACAGGTCGCTGTGGAGTGGCAGGTATAGGTGTGGTACCATACTTTCTCCCTATCTGCTTGATGACATTTAGGGTGAATTCTGCATATCGTTGTCGCTTCCCAGTCTTTATTTCATACATGTTGAAGGCATTGAGCATTGCAATGTCCACAAGGTGGAAAACACTTTTATATACCACTTGCGACTCCTACGCACACAGTCAACAAAGCCTATCATCATGTCACACTTGTCGACTAGTCGCATATTGTTTGTATAGTCGATGACAACAGCTGGCTTTTCAATAGATTGATTGTTGAGCGTGCTCATTCTGTCTGTTTGTACCATCTCGTTTCTGTGGATGGTTGACAGCAATGTCACGTCCCTTTTGTCATGCCATGACAGTGCCATGATGTCATTGGCATGAAACGCCTGCACTACACTTCCTCCAGTGAACTTTGGCATGTGTTTTCTATTTCTTCTCACTGTTCCACATATATCAGTATTGTTCCCACGTAGGAAATCAGCAAGCATAGGGCTTGTGTACCAGTTATCTGTGAACAATGTATGGCCCTTGCCAAGGTATGGCTGCATCATCTTGCGAACAACATCACCAGAAATGCCCAACATGCGCCTGGTATCATCAAGTGTATTTTTACCTGTGTAGATAATGACATCCAACACAAGACCAGTCTCACAGTCACACATAACAAACAGTTTTATACCAAAGCGATTACGTTTGCTTGGTATATATTGTTTGAATGACAGTCGTCCCTTGAACAGAATCAAGGACTCGTCAACAACAATGTTTTTGAATGGATAAAAGTAGGCACTGAATTTTTGCTTGAGATACATAAACAATTCCCGGATTTTGTAGAGGAGGTCATTTCGGTTTGGTGTATTCCTATCTGAGAAGTGCAACATTCTCAGCAACAGAAGGAATCTGTTGCAGGGAAGGAGGTCACGGAAGACTGGAGTGCTAATGAAGTGGTCTGTGGACCAGTAGTTTGCTATATTGTTGTTATATGTGTGTGGCATAAGCATGACAGTGCCAAGGAATAAATACATTTCAGCCACAGTTGTATCTTTCCACCTGTGCAGCCATGACGATTCTGAAAAATCTGCATGGTCCATTGTATACTGGTAGTACAGGTTGGTCTGAGTAACAATCAGGTTCATTATTGGCTCATCAAAGTATAGTTGAAAATAGTCTAACTCTGTAGACTCATTTGTGATGGGACAGTGTGGCATGATGCCACTTCCACTGCCATCAAAATTGAAAGGATGTGGCACGAATGGTGTATGTTCAGTCCACTTCCATTTACGATCAGATGGTGCGGGGTGGACCTGTGGCATGGGACGTGGGGGAGCAGGAGGGACGGGAGTGGGGCCAGCACATGATTGAGAGGGTGCCTCGTGGTCCTTTGTCTGTCCACACACCGCGCCACGAGGTCCAGGCACCATGCCACCCACCACCTCTTCCTCCATCCCAGCATACTCTCCTTCATTATCACTTTCACTATCAGTGGCTGGGGTTTTGGATTGTGACCTGCCACGACCCTTGCCTCTGACTGCATATGGCACACTGCCTGAACGTAGGTAATGACGCCCATAAGTACGTTTCACTGGGGAATAATGATAATCACTGTCACTCAACGAATCGTCTATGGGCATAAAATCGATTTCATCATCGTCACTTATATCACCTTCACTATCGTCACTATCATAACACATGGAAAATGATAATTTCCTCTTGCGGAGCTGCCTTTGGGTAGTAACACTAGCAACCCCAGAGGTGCTGGGCTGAGGGTCTGTGGCCACACTGGCCACACCAGATGTGCTGGGCTGAGGGTCTGGTATGGCCACACTGTCCACACTGGCCACCCCAGAGGTGATGGGCTGAGGGTCATCTGGGTTGTCATCAATAGTTTCACTAATTCCTTGATTATTAGTGGCTATATCACTGTCAAATCCACTAAGCTCGCATTCTCTATCACTTTCCGAGAATAGTAGAGTGTTAATACGACGAGGCGTGAGTGAATCACGGGGGTGTGCCATGATGTTGACCCAAGATGGAGCTGAAACTAACTGGGGCTACCATGCGGTACCCTGGCGTCCCCGATTTTTTTCATACTGCGCACACTGAGGGCACAGACCCATTCTCTCATGTCTAGGCGACTCAGGCCTATCGCGCTAAATTTGAACGAATGTAAAATAAAACGTAGATATACGTTCGGTCACTTTCGCGAGTGAACGTATATCTACGTGTGGACAGTTTAAGGGTTAAACACTTCTCTAGATCTTCATAATCTACATCTGCATTTTGACTGTTATCCCGGCTCTCCTTACATGCCTTGACTACGCGTCTCCTTGGGCACTCATAGACCGCTTTAGCTGACTTAGAGATAGGGCAGGTACTCTCTGATTCTCCTCCGTCATTGTTGTGGTTTAGTTAAGGGCGTGTCACTAATTTGTACTTTAATTAACCCACCTCACAGCACAATACGGTATTAGGTGAGAATAAGTGATTCCCAAAGCTCCTCAACAAGCTCAATGACTTTACTTATATTGACTTGACTCAGAAAGAATGTACACTGTTAGCCCTCAAACCCAACTAAAATGTATATTGTTGTTATGAAAGCTTAACCTAGCAACTCCCTGTACACAATAGTAAATAGTTACAGGACTTAAGCTAGCAAATCACAATTTAAATGAGTCAAATACAATAAAATTCACACAGTAAAATATGTAGCCTTTGCAAATTAAATTCACTTGATTAACACAAAATAAATTCAGTAATTCACTTATAAACAGTATATGAATAATGTTGTGTAATTAGCTTTGGCTTAACTGAGCCTAGATTGTTTAATTATTGTAGTATAGTCAGTTGGAGAAGGTACCTCCTAGCCTAACTTTATAACTGTTGAAATTAGTGTGCAACTAGCCTAACTCTAGCTTGCAATCAAGGTAAATGATAACTAGGTTAAATCTGACCTAGCTGTTATAAATGTTATAATTATTGCAGAAGCTTAGCCTACCTGTGGCTCCTTGCAATTCACTGTAAGTAATTAAATATACAAGTTTCCTACCCTGGCTTAGTTGTAATCACTGTAAATAAATAAACTCACAAGCTTAACTAGCCTACTTGGCCTGCCTGTAGATTACTGTAAATAATAAACTTCTGATTAGTTAGCTTAACCTAGCCTGAGTAAGTCTTTGGGCCTAGGTGTGATAACTTAACCTAGCTTCAATAATGACTGGTACATTAACTGTGGCCTAGCTAATTAAGACTAATCTGACTGTTTAATCAGCTATTCCACATCCGGTTCGAAAGACCATGTAGAAACTTGTTTTGGTACTGCCTTCTTGTAAGCTGCACTTAGAGCAAGCACTGTTGACACCGACACTCTGAGACACTTCTCTCAGACTTACAAGTAGCTATGGGACAAATTTCTAGCTAACTGCAGTAAAAAGAACTCCCCACTACATGCACTATTAGGATGGAGTGGACATGTGGATCCTAGATCTTCCTAAGCTATAAACCCTTTCAAACACCATGTGAAGGGAAGAATCTTAACCTGTAAATTAAGTGGTATTAGTGTCTTGTATTAACTCAGAATCCCCAGCTCTAAGGTATATCCTCCAAGCAATATCTAAACAGTAAGAGACACTAGCTTCCAGACTTGAACTTAAGAGACGACGCTGGTACATACCAATACAAAAGCGTCTGTCCGCTTAAGACCCACAGATAACTCACTAACGTTTCCCCCAGAAAACTGGCCAGATACTGAGAGAAAGAAAGTCTAGTCTTACTGCAATAGGTCTGTATGGAGAGAGATATCCGCGGTACTTCGGGATCTCTCCTCCGGGGCCCCAGGACAGATGGAAGTCACGTGGGGATGCTGCACTGTTCGCAGCGCTTGTTCACTCCTTGAAGTCCAGTCTGGTAAGGACGCAGGTCATGCGTCGTGAGTCCCACACTGCTTAGATTCAAGTGTGGGCTGCCAGTTCTCGTTAGCTAACCTATCCCAAGGTTCATCTATTTGGGCTTATATCTACCTATATTAAGGTGCTAGAACTACATTATTGATATCTAACGCTGCCTCAATAATCCTAATATTATTTACTAACTGTACAAACTTTCCTAGGTGAATAAATCTATCAATTAAAATGTACACAATTGTTACCTTCATCAACTTGAATGTGTATGCTTGTTTTGGTTGGGTGTGTGGGTTTATAAACTCCGAGGGCCGATCCATGGTATGTTTAAGGCTCCTAACGGCTCACTTACCCTGTGGAACTTGCGTGACTCAAAAAGTTTCCACACTTGCTAAAGAGATGGGATTTACACAGATGATAGAAAAGAAATAAATGACTGTTTAGAGAGCCATTAATTAGACTAAGGTCGATAACCCAAATGAATTTTTTTATGACTTAAGACTCAAAATTTGGTTAATACCAGAATTTGTGATATAACCCTAACACCACAGGACTTTGAAAACCCAATTACAGTGGACCCTCGGTTAACGAATACCCCGGAAATCGTGCAATTATGTAAGTATAATTTTGTAAGTTCTTGTGGAAGTGTATTTTTGGGGGTCTGAAATAGACTAACCTACGTGAAATTTTTCCTTAAGGGAGTAAATTCGTTCGGTAATGGCACTTGAGCAGACTTCAGGAGTGAAGTTTTTACGAAACTCGGGGGTCCACTGTACAGTGGACCCCCGGCTAACAAACAAAATTCATTCCAGAAGCCTGCTCAAGTGCCATTACCGAACGAATTTACTCCCTTACGAAATAATGTCAAGTAGGTTAGTCCATTTCAGACCCCCAAAAATACACTTCCACTACTGGGCTACAGGCCCAGACACGTGGAACTCTGTGTTTATCAAGAAATGTAATAAACCCCTTTTGCATGCCTTAAATATTCTATGTAGAGGGAGCATAGACACAGGGGTCATCCCACAGTCACTAAAAACAACAAATATAGGCTCACTCCATAAAGGTGGCAGTAAATCAATTGCAAAGAATTACGGACCGAAGGCACTAATGTCCTGCATAACAACAACAATTGCACAACCCAGAAGCAGCATGGGTTTAGAGCAGGTTGCTCCTGCCTCTCACAACTACTGAACCGCTATGACATGGTCTTGGACCTGGACGTGATAATGTCAAATAATCTTACCTTCAAAGATCACAACAATATTTCTATTACGTCTAGGTTAATAGTAGGATAGGTAATGCAAACCTTCAGAACTAGGGATGCCAAGCCAATAATGATTCTCTTCATATCACTTGTTCTCTCTAGGCTGGAGTACTTCTGTATGCTAATGGTCCCTTTCAAGGCAGGCGAAATTGCAGACCGGAGAATATACAGAGAACTTTTCCTGGACGTATAAGTAAAATAAAGCACCTCAGTTACTGGGGACGTTTGAAGTCCCTTAAGCTGTACTTCTTGGAATGCAGGCAAGATACATCCTAATCTACACCTGGAAAATCCTAGAGGGATTAGTCCCAAATCTGTACCATGGAAATCACTCCCTATGAAAGCAAGAGACTCAGCAGGTGGTGCGACATCCCCCAATATTAGAAAAGCAGGGGTGCCATGAGTACACTAAAAAATAACACTAAGTGTCAAGGGCCCAAGACTGTTCAACTGCCTCCCAGCATACATAAGAACGATATCCAATAGACCCCTAACTGTCTTCAAGAAGGAACTGAACTGGCACCTAAAGTCAGTACCTGACCAGCCAGGCTGTGGTTCGTACATTGGATTGCATGCAACCAGCAGTAACAGCCTGGTTGATCAGGCCCTGATTCACAGCGAGGGCTGGTCATGGACCAGGTCACGGGATCGTTAACCCCTGGAACTCCTCCAATGCTATGAACAGGAAGACTAAAAATGCAGCTCTACAAAAAAAACAGTTCATGAGATACCTGGAGTATACCTGAAGAGGGTTTCAGGGGTCAACGCCCATGCGACCCGGTCTGACACCAGGCCTCGTGGTGGGTCAGGGTTTGATCAACCAGGCTGTTACTGCTGGCCGCATGTAAACCGACGTAAGAACCACAGCCCGGCTGATCATGTACTGACTTCAGGTGCCTGTCCAGCGCTTTCTTGAAGACAGCCAAGGGTCTATTGATAATCCCCCTTATGTATGCTGGGAGGCTGTTGAACAGTATGGACCAATTTAAAAAAAAATTAAGGAAGAGAAAGAGGTAGATAGCAGAGGGTATACAGACAGGTTATTTCTAGCATGGCTCTTGGAACTCACAAAGACTTATTAGTATTAGTTATGAACAGCTATAATTAAAAGTACATATGCCTAATTACTGATCACCAACTTAACTGTATGGAAGGTGGGTTGTGGTGGCAGTAGCCTGCCAAGCGTTTAGAAAACTTTGAATATGTCTATGTCATACGTTTCATGGCAGCGAAATAGACAGCCAGTCAGCCAACCAGGCAAGCAGCCAGCCAGCTAGGTAGCCAGTCAGGAAGGCTGGCAGCCAGACAGGCACGCAGGTAGGCTAACAGCCAGACAGGCAGGCAGCCAGACAGAAAAGCAGGCAGGTAGACAGACAGGCAGGTAGGGAGGCAGCCAGCCAAACAGGCAGGCAGGCAGGAGCCAGCCAGTCAGACAGACAGGTAGGCAGGAGCCAGTCAGACAAACAGGCAGGCAGGTAGGGGCCAGTCAGACAGGCAGGCAGGAACCAGTCAGTCAGGCAGGCAGGAGCCAGAGAGACAGACAGACAGGCAGGCAGCCAGCCAGCCAATCAGCCAGCCAGACAGACAGGCAGCAGCCAGACAGAATGGAAAGCAGGCAGGTAGGAGCTAGTCAGACAGGCAGGCAGCCAGCCAGCCAGACAGGCAGGCATCAACCAGACAGGCAGGCAGCAGCCAGACAGAATGGAAAGAAGGCAGGCAGGAGCCAGTCAGACAGGCAGGCAGGCAGGAACCAGTCAGACAGGCAGGCAGCTAGCCAGCCAAACAGGCAGGAGCCAGAGGGACAGACAGACAGGCAGGCAGGTAGCCAGCCAGCCAGAATAGAAAGCAGGCAGGCAGGAGCCAGTCAGACAGGCAGGCAGGCAGGAGCCAGTCAGACAGGCAGGTAGGCAGGAGCCAGTCAGACAGGCAGGCAGGCAGGAGCCAGTCAGACAGGCAGGCAGCCAGCCAGCCAGCCAGACAAGCAGGCAGCAGCCAGACAGAATGGAAAGCAGGCAGGTAGGAGCTAGTCAGACAGGCAGCCAGAAAGCCAGACAGGCAGGCAGCAGCCAGACACAATGGAAAGCAGGCAGGCAGGAGCCAGTCAGACAGGCAGGCAGGCAGGAACCAGTCAGACAGGCAGGCAGCTAGCCAGCCAAACAGACAGGAGCAAGAGAGACAGACAGACAGGCAGGCAGGGAGGCAGGTAGCCAGCCAGCCAGCCAGCCAGCCAGGCAGGCAGGCAGCAGCCAGACAGATAGCCAGCCAGACAGAATAGAAAGCACGCAGGCAGGAGCCAGTCAGACAGGTAGGCAGGCAGGAGCCAGTCAGACAGGTAGGCAGGCAGGAGCCAGTCAGACAGGTAGGCAGGCAGGAGCCAGTCAGACAGGCAGGCAGGCAAAAGCCAGTCAGACAGGCAGGCAGGCAGGCAGGAGCCAGTCAGACAGGCAGGCAGGCAGGAGCCAGTCAGACAGGCAGGCAGGCAGGAGCCAGTCAGACAGGCAGGCAGGCAGGAGCCAGGCAGGCAGGCAGGCAGGCAGGAGCCAGTCAGACAGGCAGGCAGGCAGGAGCCAGTCAGACAGGTAGGCAGGCAGGCAGCCAGCCAGCCAGCAAGCGAGCCAAACAGGCATGCAGCCAGACAAGCAGGAGCCAGCCAGACAGGCAGCCAGCCAAAGCATGCAGGGAGGCAAGCAGGCAGCCAGTCAGACAGCCAAACAGGAAAGTAGGTAGGAGTCAGTCAGTCAGTCAGGCAGCGAGCCAGCCAGCTAGTCAGACAGGCAGCCAGTCAGCCAGCCAGCCAAACAGGGAGGCAGGCAGCCAGTCAGCCAGCCAGCCAGTCAGCCAACCATTCAATCAGCCAGCCAGACAGGCAGGCAGGAGTCAGCCAGCCAGCTCACGTCAGGTAAATACACATTCTCCCTCCCACCTCTGCCTGTTTTCCACTCCTTTCATTCCCATTCCTTCCCTCCCTCTTACTCACTTCCAGCACACCTTCCATCATCACTCCATTTAAAGCAGGCAGGAAGACTTAAAATATTTCCATTAAGAAATGGAGGGGGAGAAAAGAGAGAGGAAGTGAACGAGTGAAGAAGTGTGGGAGGGAGACAAAGGGAGAGAGGGAGGGAGGGGGATTGAGGGAGGGATGGAAGAAGAGTGGAGGGGGTGGGAAAACGGGTGAGAGATCGAGATTAAAGCATGCTTGTAATATTTTTTTTTGTATGTCTGGTTGCATCACAAGCACAGTGGACTAAGTCTGTGTCATTGGGTGGTTTTCCATGTCTGGCAGTCGATCCATTAAGTGGACTAAATCTGCTTAATCAAAACTTTCACTATAATGGATTTTTTGCTTAAGCAAACATTCCTAACCCCTTATTAATTTATTTTATCGAACCTTTGCTGTAGTTAAGAGTTTGTTCAGATTTTTAACCCTTAAACTGTCCACACGTAGATATATGTTCGCGTGCGTACTGCCCCGAACGTAGATCTACGTTTTTTTTCAAATGCTTTTAACCTTGCCACGATAAGCCCGAGTTGCCTAGAGATTAGAGAATGGGTCTGTGCACTCATTGTGTGCAGTATTACATGTGGGAATGACAAACAAAATGCACTCTTCATTTTAAAGAAAAAGAACAATTTATTTTTTCTCAAAATATTCGGTCAGCTATGCATGTGAACGTATATCTACGTGTGGACAGTTTAAGAGTTAATTCCAGAGGTTTAGCCACCCAGGACAACCCAAGAAAGTCAGTGCATCACTGAGGACAGTCTGACTTATTTCCATTGGGGTCCTTCAATCTTGTTTCCCAGGATGCAACCCACACCTGTTGACTAACACCTAGGTACCTACTTCCTTGCTTGCTAGGTAAACAGGGACAGTAGGTGTAAGAAAACACACCGAGTGTTTTCCACCCTTGCCAGGGATTGAACCAAAGACACTCAGTGTGTGAGGCGAAAGCGTTGCTTACCAGGCAAGCAGCATAAATCATATGCAAACTAGACAGTGAATAAGTCACCTTTCTATGCACCTGATATACTAAAGATTGCAGTAAAATACAAATACATACAGTGGTCCCAAGGCTAACGATCACCCCGGAAATCGTACAAGTATGTAAGTATAATATTGTAGGAGCTTGTGGAAGTGTATTTTTGGGGGTCTGGAATAGATTACCCTACGTGACATTATTTCTTAAGGAAGTAAATTCGTTCGGTAATGGCACTTGAGCAGGCTTCTGCAATGAATTTTGATCGTTAGCCGGGGGACCACTGTACTGTATAGTATTAGATTAAACAAAAGAGATATGCATTATTCTGTCTATTGGTATGTGACTGTGACCAAGACTGGGGAACTAGCAGACTTAAAACTTGGATACCAGTTTAGAGAGTCAAAAGGCATGGAGGAAGTGAATGTATTTAGATATTTAGGCATGGACAGGTTAGCAGATGGGTCTATTAAAGACAAGGTAAATTGTTGAGGAATCTGTGGAAAGAAAAAAGTTTACATATAGAGGCACAAAGAGGAATGTACCAGATTATAGTGGAACCAACCCTTTTTTAATGAGTATGAAGCATAACTTTGAACAGTTTCAGCAAAGAGGCTGGAGACGGTAAAGACGTATAGTGCAAATATTAAGGGCTTGAACATCCAGCAAGGACAATATTATTACAGTGAGGCAAGTGGAGACATGTGGATTCAGGGATCTGATGTGCTGTTGGAGTGTGAGCAAGGTAATATACAGTGGACCCTTGGTTCTCGTTGAAAATTCATTCCAGAATGCTGTTTGAGTGCCATTACCAAACGAATTTGTTCCCATAAGGACAAATATAAATTAGATTACTTGTTTCAGAACCCCAAAAATACACTTACAAAAGCTCTTACAAAAATACATTTACATAATTGTTCGAATTTGGAGGTGAACAAAAACCGAGGGTCCACTGTACATATATGAAAGGATTCAGAGAAAACTTGTTAGCTGGACTCTTCTAGGGATGGGAAGTGCAAGAGGGGAAGGGATGTTAAAATGCAAAGAATCATTTGAATTGTGATGTTTTTACACTTCTAGCAAGACAGCCTATTGTTTCCTTCTTTGGCTCACTCTACCTTAGTGGGAAAAAGCTAATGCAAAAAAAAAAAACTCACTAAATTAACTCAAGTAATTGCCTATTTGTCACAATAGGAGAAGAAGAATTATGTTCATAATGACCATATCAATGCTTAATTTATGAAATTTCAAGAGCGCTACACTTACTCACTTTTACATACAATTATTCTGCTATCTGTGCTGTGAAAAAGCTTAATAGCATTTTTTGGCAATAATTTTTTTATTAGTGTATATAACATACATGTAATTAATGTGTATCTAATTCCCATTGCTGCTTTTTTATAATTCATAACTTTAAACAATGGAAACTATTTTATTAACCATGAATATTTTTTTTTTATTCTCCACAAATTTTATATAAGTGCAGACAAACCAACACTTCAGTATATTTTTATTTTGGGTACTTTAGTTACATTTATTTAAAAATTTCCCATCAATACATCTGAAAGATATCTTAAATTTTCTCAGTGAAACATACAAGTTTATTACAGTTTTATTTCATGATAATCTAGTGACAATCTTTTCTCGATAATTAATCCTACATCCCTTTCCTATTAATAATTTATCACAATTATCACTTTTCCATTTCCATTAATAAATCTGATTCTTATAAACTCTCATGTGTTTCATTAGTTGTATTTTTATTTAGTCTATTAACATTCTAAATGCAGATATGTTCTTTATGAATTCTCAGTTTTTAATAGTTTTGATTTATGTGAAAAGTCTTTTACACTGTGAACTCTCATATGGTTTATTTCATGTATGTATTTTCATGTGAGTTATTAGATATGATTTTCGGGAAAAGCCTCTTTGACACTCGGAACACTTAAATGGTTTCTCTCCTGTATGTATCCTTTTATGTAGCATTAAATGTGATTTATGTGAAAAGCCTTTAAGACACTCAGAACAGTGATATGGTTTCTCTCCTGTATGAACTCTCATGTGTGTTAACAGATTAGAGTTACGTGAAAAATCTTTTAGACACACTGAACATCTATGTGGTTTCTCACCACTGTGAACTCTCATGTGTCTTAGCAGACTTGATTTACATGAAAAGTCCTTTAGACACAATGAACACTTACATGATTTTTCTGCTGTATATATGTATGTATGTATTTTAAAGTGAGTTATTAGATATGATTTTCGTGAAAAGCCTCTTTGACACTCGGAACACTTAAATGGTTTCTCTCCTGTATGTATCCTTTTATGTAGCATTAAATGTGATTTATGTGAAAAGCCTTTTAGACACTCGGAACAGTTATATGGTTTCTCTCCTGTATGAACTCTCATGTGTGTTAACAGATTAGAGTTACGTGAAAAATCTTTTAGACACACTGAACATCTATGTGGTTTCTCACCACTGTGAACTCTCATGTGTCTTAGCAGACTTGATTTACATGAAAAGTCCTTTAGACACAATGAACACTTACATGATTTTTCTGCTGTATGAAACTGCATATGTGATAACATATATGATTTATGAGAAAAGTCTTTAAGGCACTCTGAGCACTGATATGGTTTCTCTCCTGTATGAATTTTCATGTGTGTTAATACACTTGATTTATGTTTAAAATCCTTCAGACACACAGAACACTGATAGGCTTTCTTTTCAGTATGAACTTTCATGTGTTCTATTAGATGTGATTTTTTTGAAAAGTCTTTTAGACACTGCGAGCACCTGTATGGATTCTCTTCCGTATGAATTCTCATATGTATTATTAATTGTGACTTATGTGAAAAGTCTTTAACACATTCTGAGCACTGATATTGTTGTCCTCTTGTATGAATTGTCATGTGTCTTAAAAGACTTGATTTACATGAAAAGTCTTTAAAACACTCTGAACATGTCCATACTTTCTCTGTTGTATGAGCTCTCATTTGTGATAGCATACTTGCTATACACTATGTATAAGCCTTTTAAACACACTGATATATTTCTACCTACATGAACTTACATGTGATTTATTAATTAGAGTTTTACTAAAGATTTAACAATAATTTATCAAAATATAATTTGTTATTTATGCTCATATCAACAGTTGTTATACTTTTAATATTACAGATGTTTATAATGTAAATTATTTATTTCAAATAAAAATTACAGTGGACCCTCGGTTTTCTTACAGCTCCTAACTCGAACAATTATGTAAGTGTATTTTTGTAAGTGCTTTTGTAAATGTACTTTTGGGGATCTGAAACGACTAATCTAATTTACATTCGTGCTTATGGAAACAAATTCGTTTGGTAACGGCACTCGAACGGCATTCTGGAAAGGATTATCAATGAAAACCGAGGGTCCACTGTATTACTGAAGTGAGTGATTATGTAGCACAACAGATTTTCAACAAGTGAAGTTCCATCTACAAGCCTTTGATGTAACCAGTAATGTTGAAGTGAACTAAGATACGAGGGTCTGACACTCAGAATGTAGCATTTCTGACAGTGTGGTGCATTTCATTAAATAGATTGGTAAAACTTTTAACCTGCAATATTTCTGCCACTTGCGTGGGCTTTAAAACACCAGTTGCTGGAAAGCCAAATAGTGTTAATTTTTTCTGTTGAAAGATTGATCTGCAAAAAAAGAATAGACAGATTAGTAGGGCATTAATTTAGAGAATATGTAACAGGTAAAACCTCTTTCAAATCATTAGCAGAAAGGGTAGTAAAACTTTCAAGAGTATATTATGTTAACTCTTTCACTGTCTCTTACATAGATCTATGTTACTGACGCCAGTCTCGCTCACACAGATTTGTGTTTTAAGCCCATCGCCTTGCAATATGGTGCAAATGGTAAATTTTGGCCAAGACGTCAGAGAATGGGTCTGTACAATGAGTGTGCCAAGTATAAAAAAAAATGTCCTGCCCTATGCGGTGCATGATGGGAAAAACAAATATCTGACCTTATGGGTGGTTTATACGGTGGATCCAGAGTATCGGCCGTAATCCGTTCCAGGAGCTAGGCCTTAACTCGAACTGGCCGAAAGTCAAACAAACCATTATTTCCTATAAGAAATAATGTAAATACAATTAATCCATTCCAGACACCCAAAAATATTCACAAAAAATTAATTTTTTTAAGAATAACTATAGTTTTACATACACAAAACACATAATAACAACACATATTAAATTTATAAATTTACATTTAAAATAACATTTACTTACCTTTATTGAAGAGACTTGCTGGCATCTGGAAGATAGGGAGGAGGAGTGAGGGAGGGCTTAGTGTTTGGAAGGGAAATCCCCCTCCATAAGGACTTCAGGTATCAAAGCCCTATCTTGGGTTACTTCCCTTCTTGGTCTTTTACTGCCACTAGGACCAGCTTGAGAGTCACTGGACCCTTGTCTCACAAAATAACTGTTCACAGTCCACGGTTTCTGGCGCCTCTTTAACATGTTCCTTTAGTGCAATATGTCTCTGTCACTGAACTTGTTGCAGAGATGGCTTATTTCAGCTTGCTCAGGGTAGTATTTTTCAACAAATTCCTGCACCTTATTCCACATTGAACAAATTTTCTTAATCTCTGAAGAAGGTACCTCATTCAGTCCATGTTCCTCCTCCTGTGAATCAATTTTCTCTACTGTGGTCTGATGCTGTTCCAGAAGAAGCTCTTGCAGCTCTTCAGTGGTTAGCTCTACCCTGTGGTCCTTCATCAACTCTTCCACATCCTCGCCAATCACCTCCAACCCAAGGAACTTGCCCAATGCCACAATACCTTCCACAACAGGCACAGGGTCGTCAGGGTCAGCCTCAAACCTTTCAAAATCCCTCTGTTCGACACAATCTGGCCACAATTGTCTCCAAGCAGAGTTCAAAGTCCTGGATGTGACTTCCTCCCAAGCCTTACCTATAAGGCTTAGGCAATGGAAGATATTGAAGTGATTCCTCCAGAACTCTCTTAGGATCAACTCAGTGTCTGAGGTCATTTCAAAGCACTTTTGAAACTCTGCTTTTGTGCAGAGTTTTTTTGAAGTTAGAAATGATCTGCTGGTCCATGGGATGGATGAGAGGAGTGGTGTTAGGAGGCAAGAACTTCACTGTGATGAAACTGAACTCATCAGACAAAAAGTCTGCCAAGTTGTGAGGATGAGACGGAGCATTGTCCAGTACCAGGAGGCACTTGAGTCCCAATTTCTTTTCCTGTAGGTATTTTTTCACACTGAGGCCAAACACTTGATGGACCCACTCTATGAAAATTTACTTCGTGACCCATGCATTACTGTTAGCCTTCCAAAACACACACAATTTACTCTTGGTGACATTGTGTTTCTTGAACACTCTGGGATTTTCAGAGTGATACACTAGTAAAGGCTTCACTTTAAAATCCCCACTAGCATTACTACACAACATGAGAGTTAGCCTGTCTTTCATAGGCTTGTGTCCTGGCAGTGCCTTTTCCTCCTGAGTAATGTAGGTCCTCTTTGGCATTTTCTTCCAAAAGAGGCCTGTTTCATCACAATTAAACACTTGTTGGGGCTTGAATTTTTCAGTGTCTACAAACCCCTTAAATTCACTCACAAACTTTTCAGCAGCACGTTTGTCTGAACTGGCTGCCTCACCATGCCTTACGACACTGTGTATGCCACTACGTTTCTATAAATCTTTCAAACCAGCCTTTGCTGGCCTTAAACTCACTCACATCAGCACTGGTTCCAGGCATTTTCTTGACAAGATCTGCATGCAACTGCCTTGCCTTTTCACAAATTATCACCATGGAAACACTATCACCCCCTATCTGTTTTTCGTTGATCCACACCACCAACAACTTCTCAAACCTCATCCACTGTTTGTAATCTATTTGTCGTCAACCTTTCGCAACATTAGCTTGATTTCTTTTGTTTGCCAGGATAGAGGTGAAAGTAGATTTGTTTTTGCTATACATCCTGACAAGCTCCCGCACACGTACGCCACTCTCATATTTTACTATCTCCTTCAGTTCAATGGTGTTCCTCACTTTCTTTACCACAGGGGTGCCACTAGGAAGCTTCTTTGGACCCATGGTGACTTATTTCACAGTGACAATGAATAAACAAGCAATACACACAATAAAATTATTGTGAAATGTTTGAAAGAGCACGCTGGGTAATGTTCACTCAATGGTAAACAAAGCTAGACGGGCAGGTGGATAGGTCTGGTACGCGGGCTGATTCTCGGGGAAACGGCCAAT
This sequence comes from Cherax destructor, assembly GCA_009830355.1. Lineage (NCBI taxonomy): Eukaryota > Metazoa > Arthropoda > Malacostraca > Decapoda > Parastacidae > Cherax > Cherax destructor. Next base: position 2,689 of record WNWK01028556.1, on the reverse strand, counting down.
AGTTGGGGAAAAATTGGGCCGAAAAAAGCGACCAAAACTCGAGTCGGCCAATACTCAGACCGGCCGATACTCGGGGGTCCACTGTATATATACAGTGGTACCTTGGTTAACGATGGTCCCCAAACTCGCCCTTTTATGTAAGTTTATTTTTTTAAATGCTTTTGTAAGTGTATTTTTGGGGGTCTAAAAGGGACTAGTATATTTTACATTATTCCTTATGGGGATAAATTCGTTTGGTAATGGCACTTGAACAGCATTCTGGAACTAAAAAATATCGTTAACTGAGGTACCACTGTATATTATTAAATCACAACACTGTTAGCATTCTTAATTTCGGAGGTTGAGATGGAGAGGGTTAATAATACCTGTGGGAAAATTGTGCCCAACACTGATGTTTGACACCATATACCCTCTATTTCTTCCAAAGAAAACAGGTATGGCACTCAACCAGAGAAAACAGAGACATCTAATATGTCACCAGTAACCATTATATATTTAACACACAATGTTCTCAGTATAAAATACAGTATACTTTAAAGCAACAAGAGTTTTAACCTACCTTACATTCTTTGTTTAACTTGCGTGTTTATATAGATGGGTTTGGAAATGGTTATGTAGCTCATTGTGTAGTAGACTGCCACTCCAAGTTTCATCAGCAAATGCCATCATACATTTCACTATACAGTGGACCCTCGGTTTTCGCTGAAAATTCTTTCCAGAATGCTGCTCAAGTGCCATTACCGAACGAATTTACTTCCTTAAGAAATAATGTCACGTAGGTTAGTCTATTTCAGACCTTCAAAAATACACTTGCAAAAGCACTTACGAAAATACACTTACATAAATGTTCGAGTTTGGAGATGACCGAAAACCGAGGGACCACTGTACAATTTTTTTCAATTATTTATATAACAAGAATTTTATTTTATTTTATTTTTTTTATTAACACATCGGCCGATTCGCACCAAGGCAGGGTGGCCCGAAAAAGAAAAACTTTCATCATCATTCATTCCATCACTGTCTTGCCAGAGGGGTGCTTTACACTACAGTTATAAAACTGCAACATTAACACCCCTCCTTCAGAGTGCAGACACTGTACTTCCCATCTCCAGGACTCAAGTCCGGCCTGCCGGTTTCCCTGAATCCCTTCATAAATGTTACTTTGCTCACACTCCAACAGCACGTCAAGTATTAAAACCATTTGTCTCCATTCACTCCTATCAAATACGCACACGCATGCTTGCTGGAAATCCAAGCCCCTCGCACACAAAACCTCTTTAACCCCCCTCCCTCCAACCTTTCCTAGGCCGACCCCTACCCTGCCTTCCCTCCACTACAGATTTATACACTCTCGAGGTCATTCTGTTTCATTCCATTCTCTCTACATGTCCGAACCACCTCAACAACCCTTCCTCAGCCCTCTGGATAATAGTTTTGGTAATCCCGCACCTCCTCCTAATTTCCAAACTCCGAATTCTCTGCATTATATTCACACCACACATTGACCTCAGACATGACATTTCCACTGCCTCCAGCCTTCTCCTCGTTGCGACATTCATCACCCATGCTTCACACCCATATAAGAGTGTTGGTATAACTATACTCTCATACATTCCCCTCTATACTTCCATGGACAAAGTTCTTTGTCTCCACAGACTCCAAAGTGCACCACTCACCCTTTTCCCCTCATCAATTCTATGATTCACCTCATCCTTCATAGACCCATCTGCTGACATGTCCACTCCCAAATATCTGAATACATTCACCTCCTCCATACTCTCTCCCTCCAATCTGATATCCAATCTTTTGTCACCTAATCTTTTTGTTATCCTCATCACCTTACTCTTTCCTATATTCACTTTCAATTTTCTTCTTTTACATACCTTACCAAATTCATCCACCAACCTCTGCAACTTCTCTTCAGAATCTCCCAAAAGCACAGTGTCATCAGCAAAAAGCAACTGTGACAACTCCCACTTTGTATTTGATTTTTTGTCTTTTAACCCCACACCTCTTGCCATGACCCTCGCATTCACTTCTCTTACAACCCCATCTATAAATATATTGAACAACCACGGTGACATCACACATCCTTGTCTAAGGCCTACTTTTACTGAGAAATAATCTCCCTCTCTCCTACACACTCTAACCTGAGCCTCACTATCCTCATAAAAGTTCTTCACTGCTTTCAGTAACCTACCTCCTATTCCATACACCTGCAACATTTTGCACATTGCCCCCTATCCACCCTATCATACACCTTTTCCAAATCCATAAATGCCACAAAAACCTCTTTACCCTTATCCAAATACTGTTCACCTATATGTTTTACTGCAAACACTTGGTCTACACACCCCCTACCTTTCCTAAATTATTATTATTATAATCAAACAGAAGCGCTAAACCACAGGGGTTATAAATCGCTGCAGGTTATTGTAGGATGCAGGGAGAGTGGGTTATAAGAGGGAGATGGACGACAAGTACGGTATGGAGTGCAAGATGACGGTGGATAGTGCAGGGGTGGAGGGTAGCAAGAGATCGAGGTAGAAGGGACTGAGGGAGGTGCTAGAGGTATAATCTTCAGAGTTTGTGTAAGTCAGTTTCTGTCAAAAAGTCAATGAGAGAGTCAGGATTAAAGGAGGGTCCATCTGCAAGAAGGGAAGGTAAAGAAAGGGCCACAGAGCGAAGA
>WNWK01028555.1:0-25256 GCA_009830355.1 Cherax destructor | reverse complement strand
TCACGTTTATAAACATCGAAGATAACGGGTTAGATAACAGAGGATTATATATTTAACAGTCATAATAACACTAAAATTTCGTTCGAATATAAATCAATTTATCTGGTAAATTATGTTATCTCGTATGTAAGATGTTGGTCTTCTTGCAGGACCGCGTGATGGTCTCACTCACCTCTCTGTTGGTCTTCTTGCAGGACCGCGTGATGGTGTAACTCCTCTCTCTGTTGGTCTTCTTGCAGGACCGCGTGATGGTCTCACTCACCTCTCTGTTGATCTTGCAGGACCGCGTGATGGTCTAACTCACCTCTCTGTTGGTCTTCTTGCAGGACCGCGTGATGGTGTAACTCCTCTCTCTGTTGGTCTTCTTGCAGGACCGCGTTATGGTCTCACTCACCTCTCTGTTGGTCTTCTTGCAGGACCGCGTGATGGTCTAACTTACCTCTCTGTTGGTCTTCTTGCAGGACCGCGTAATGGTCTAACTCACCTCTCTGTTGGTCTTCTTGCAGGACCGCGTGATGGTCTCACTCACCTCTCTGTTGATCTTGCAGGACCGCGTGATGGTCTCACTCACCTCTCTGTTGGTCTTCTTGCAGGACCGCGTGATGGTCTCACTCACCTCTCTGTTGGTCTTCTTGCAGGACCGCGTGATGGTCTCACTCACCTCTCTGCTGGTCCTGGCTTCGCTCTTCTCCCAAACAAGTCAGTCCATCCCCAAGACAGCATATCTCAAGCTAATCGACCTCTGGTTTGTCTTCCTTATTGTCGTCGAATTCATAGTTGTCCTTATCTTAGTGATCATAGAGAACCTGAGGCTGAGAAAATACAAAGTCTCTCCCAAGAAAGTTAAGGTAATATCAGTAGCCACTACTTTCAGAAATAAATATCCGTTTATACCAGTAAAGGAAGACAATAAAGAGACCAACTCGGGTGCTGTTCTGATGAACAAAGTTGCCCTGGTCATCCTTCCTGTATTTTCAACTGTATTTATTGTAATGTACTTCACTGTTTGCTATTTTGGTTACATGTGAATTTCTTACAACCCTTATTACTTTATCATGTTGAAATTTACTGTTATGTATATTATACATTACGCATTTTCGGATAATACCACGATAATTGGGCAATAATAAAAACATCCTTATATAAATAATTAAAAATATATTTTTTAAGTATCTTTATGCTTAGTTAAGAGTAATGAGTTCAATACTGCTTCAAGCAACACTGTTGTACAAACTTGTTTTCCTTTTACTATGGAATATGGATTAATATATTGTCTACACTGCAAGAAGAATATAAGTCCTAAGATTGGTAGAAACAAAAATATTAACGTTACATCCACAATTTTGAGACTAAAGTTTACACAACGCTTCATTCCATCCTGGATTCTTAATAATACACAAATGAGGAAAAATGGCAGGAACCCGGAAGACAGATTAGGAGAGACGATGAAACAACGCTAAACACATAGCGTATGTCAGAAGATCAGAGCCTTCGGCAATTTAGAAATGACACTAACCAACAAAACTCGCGATGTGATGAGCATCAATGACTGGCCGATTTGTCTTAAGTTTCTCAAAACTGAAATGAAAGTTAACATATCTTTAATGAGTTAAAGAGTTCTCCTCCTCCCAGCCAAGAGAGGGAAGGAATTAATGAAATAACTAAGAAATGAGTGATAATATTGCTAACTCAGAATAACAAGGCACAAAGAAGTCCCTTCATATATTATAAAAAAAAAAATTAAAGGATACTTTTTTTTATCTTAAGAGCCAAAATATTGGTTAAAATATTCATTAACCGAACTCGATGTAGATATTGGAATACATTATAGTCTATCAACAGCCCCTAGAGTAGATGGTATAAATAAGAACATTCTTAGACAAGTTAGTAATAGCTCATTGTTAGCAATGAATAATATTATTAACACTGAGGAGAGTCTTCTCAATTTTTTTAGGCAAAAGTGTCAATGTGCCTCTCAGTAAGCTGCAGCCCCATACATTTAGACCAGAGGTCCCCAACCTGGGGTACATATTCCCCCAGGGGTACATTTACACTTCTCAAGGGGTATATAAAGGTCTGAGAGTATAACCATGGTATACTGCTGTACAGTGTACAATGTACACTGTACAGCAGTGTACACCATGAATAATCTAGAACAGTCAATATAGAACACACTAGTTACAAGTCAGCTGATAAAGAGAGCAGCCAACTAGGCCAGCTCCTCCCTCTTTCTTTCATGTTACAAAGTTACAAAAATGAACCATTTCATAATTAGTAAACTCGTAAAAATCAAAGCAAACGCTTTTAGAAAGTGTTCTAGTCTAGTCTGGAGACATATATGAATGGAGCCGGCAGCTCTCTGCTTGAGTCATCCACAAGTATTAGTCCTCAGAGTTGCATTGGTGTCATTTGTAAGCAAAGTTACCTACATAAAAATATTTGAGAAGAGAAAGGAGGAGCTGGTAGAACAACGTGATTCTGAACGTAATGTATATACTGAGAAGAATTTGCACGATTTTTGGTTTTGGATATTTAAGTCACACAAACGAGTTGCTGAACCTACTATTTGACTAGTGCTGTTATTACCATCAACATGGCCTTGTGAGTTTAACATTTTCAGTGTTTTTGGGGATTAAATAGAGACGCAGATCAAATCTCAGAACACCTGAGCATGATATTCGTAGTGTAGTTGCTAAAGTTTCCCCTCTTATTAATTAACTTGTTGCCAAAAAACAGGCTAAACCATCTCATTAGCATTAATATTCAGTTTTTTGGACAAGTTTTGTCTGCTTTTACTCATTAGTCATGATTAGTGTATACAATAGATATGTATGGGACAGATCAAGTTATTTCATACATTCACAGATCAAGTTATTTTATACATTCACAGATCAAGTTATTCTATACATTCACAGATCAAGTTATTCTATACATTCACTGACTTCAAGTTATCGATGTTATCAATAGTGTAAAATCCTTATATAATCTCTACACTGATTTCATAGTAAAATGTTATAAAATCAATATAATTTTATCAATTTTGATCCTTAATTTTTAGGGGAACGTGGGAACCTGTCAGAATGACCAAGGGGTACATAGAAACCTGTCAGAATGCCCAAGGTGTACATGGGAACCTGTCAGAATGACCAAGGGGTACATGGGAACCGGTCAGAATGACCAAGGGGTACATAGGAACCTGTCAGAATGCCCAAGGTGTACATGGGAACCTGTCAGAATGACCAAGGGGTACATAGGAACCTGTCAGAATGCCCAAGGTGTACATGGGAACCTGTCAGAATGCCCATGGTGTACATGGGAACCGGTCAGAATGATTAAGGTGTACATGGGAACCTGTCAGAATGCCTAGGGAGTATGTGGGAACCTGTAAGAATGCCCAAGATATAAATGGGATCCTGTGAGGATGCCCATGGTGTACATGGGAAACTGTCAGAATGACCAAGATGTACATGGGATCCTGTGAGGATGACGTGGTGTACATGGGAAACTGTCAGAATGACCAAGGTGTACATGGGAACCTATCAGAATGACCAAGGTGTACATGGGAACCTGTCAGAATGCCTAGGGAGTATGTGGAAACCTGTAAGAATGCCCAAAATATAAATGGGATCCTGTTAGGATGCCCATGGTGTACATTGGAAACTGTCAGAATGCTCAAAGGGTACATGGAAAACTGTCAGAATGCTCAAAGAGTACATAGGAAACTTTTAGAATGACCAAGGGGTACATGGGAACCTGTCATAATGCCCAATGGGTACATGGAAACCTGTCAGAATGACCAAGGGGTACATGAGAACCTGTCAGAAGGACCAAGGGGTATATGGGAACCTGTCAGAATGACCAAGGGGTACATGGGAACCTGTCAGAATGACCAAGGGGTACATGAGAAACTGTTAGAATGACCAAGGGGTACATGAGAAACTGTTAGAATGACCAAGGGGTACATGGAAAACTGATAGAATGACCAAGGGGTACATGGGAACCTGTCAGAATGACCAAGGGGTACATGGGAACCTATTAGAATGACCAAGGGGTACATTACATGGGAACCTGTCAGAATGACCAAGGGGTACATTACATGGGAAACTGTCAGAATGACCAAGGGGTACATTACATGGGAAACTGTTAGAATGACCAAGGGGTACATTACATGGGAACCTGTCAGAATGACCAAGGGGTACATTACATGGGAAACTGTCAGAATGACCAAGGGGTACATTACATGGGAAACTGTCAGAATGACCAAGGGGTACATTACATGGGAAACTGTCAGAATGACCAAGGGGTACATTACATGGGAAACTGTTAGAATGACCAAGGGGTACATTACATGGGAACCTGTCAGAATGACCAAGGGGTACATTACATGGGAAACCGTCAGAATGACCATAGGGTACATTACATGGGAAACTGTCAGAATGACCAAGGGGTACATGGGAACCTGTCAGAATGACCAAAGGGTACATTACATGGGAAACTGTCAGAATGACCAAGGGGTACATTACATGGGAAACTGTTAGAATGACCAAGGGGTACATTACATGGGAAACTGTTAGAATGACCAAGGGGTACATTACATGGGAAACTGTCAGAATGACCAAGGGGTACATTACAAGGGAAACTGTCAAAATGACCAAGGGGTACATTACATGGGAAACCGTCAGAATGACCAAAGGGTACATTACATGGGAAACTGTCAGATTGACCAAGGGGTACATGGGAACCTGTCAGAATGACCAAGGGGTACACTACATGGGAAACTGTTAGAATGACCAAGGGGTACATGGGAACCTGTCAAATGACCAAGGGGTACATTACATGGTAAACTGTCAGAATGACCAAGGGGTACATGGGAACCTGTCAGAATGACCAAGGGGTACATTACATGGGAAAGTGTCAGAATGACCAAGGGGTACATGGGAACCTGTCAGAATGACCAAGGGGTACAGTGGAACAAAAAGGTTGGGAACTCCTGTTTTTGACTGCAACAGTCTCATACATTTAGATCAGTCTCACTGACTAGTCGAACCCATGCTGCTTTGGCCCACCTCATGGTGAGCTAAAACTAGTGATGCTTTAGTCCACGGGACTACACCCTCCTCAAGAATGACGCATCCACCCAAGCTAGATGTTGTACCCGTCATACGAGGACATACGGGGGTGTGGATGCTTCTGAACTAATTTCATTCTACTCCCTGTTTGGTGTACTAGCCCAACGAACATTATTTTATATTATTGTACCCACGAACGAGTGGTATTGATCACTAACAACACTGGACTCCTTGGCTAGTCGCAGAGATCAGTGTTTGTGAATGTATATATATATATATATATATTATATATATATATATATATATATATATATATATATATATATATATATATATATATATATATATATATATATTTAACCACAATTAGGAGAGTACAATTATGTGAGTACACATGCATACTCACACACGCACAGACATTCTGTAATAAAGGAAACCCCTCCTGATTAAATTGGTCACATGTGGTATATAAATTTTTGGAGATGAGCTTCAGAAATTAACATTACATATTTTCATTATTATTATTGTTGTCACTGTGGTTACTATTATTATTATTATGAGTTTTATTTTAATATTGATGTTTTTGTAATTATTATTTATGCAACTGGTACTTTAAATCATTTATTCCTTTTCCCTCTCTGCCACAGTAAACATGGTCAGAGTACACTTAATATACATACATGACAACATCTGTAAATGATTTGCAAATATCCTTACTAATGTAAAAGCTGGAAATTAAATGTAGAAAGATATTAGAAGTGTGAGGATTCTCGGATGTTGCTGATCTATTATTTGTGGTTCCAATTTTTACGCTTTTTTGACTACGTAACGTAAATAAAAGTTCTGGCTCCTAGAGGGTAAACAACCTGCTATATTTATGGGCATTTACATTGTTTAAAATAGAAAAAGAAGCCACACTATGGCCAGATTGTACGTTCATATAATTTATGAAGTATAAATTTAAATGATCAAAGTATTATGAGGAAGGACACAAAAACTCACCTATACAAAAATATAATATATATTTCAAACAGCTTCAGGGAGAACTTTGAGTTTTCCCTGAAGCAAGTTTATTCTTTTCTCTGAGAATGAGGGTCCCCAAGACAGTTCCAGAGGTGGTACCTCCTATATTATATATATATATATATATATATATATATATATATATATATATATATATATATATATATATATATATATATATATATATATATATATATATATATATATATATAATAAACTGATCTCTGGCCGACGGAGACTCGAACCTACGAACCTCATGACAAGGTACGCAGTGCTTTACCGACCGTACCACACTGGTCCAATACCTTGGCATCCAGCTTTCGCTAGACGTTATTCCAAGGCAGCCAGCTTTCAGGCAGGAAGGCTTACAGCGTGGTACGGTCGGTAAAGCACTGCGTACCTTGTCATGAGGTTCGTAGGTTCGAGTCTCCGTCGGCCAGAGATCAGTGTTTGTGAATATTTCGCCTGCTCTTGCGAATTCCTAGCATTGTAAAAATTTAGTATTGTCGATACATGAATCAGGATGAGATAAAAGCTGTAAGCCTTCCTGCCCTGAAAGCTGGCTGCCTTGGAATACAGTCTCAAAGCTGGATGCCAGCGTATGAGACATAATGTGTCGGTAAAGCACTGCGTACCTTGTCATGAGGTTCGTAGGTTCGAGTCTCCGTCGGCCAGAGATCAGTGTTTGTGAATATTTCGCCTGCTCTTGCGAATTCCTAGCATATATATATATATATATATATATATATATATATACATATATATATATATATATATATATATATATATATATATATATATATATATATATATATATATAACAGTACAATCTACTCTACTACAACCAACATCACCACACTCCAGTTCAACTTTACCCAGTACTCACATTACCTCACTAGCACACTGCTACTAGTGAGTAAAAAACAAATATTTATAAACAGAGACTCCGTGACCCCCTCTTCTGCAGGCTGTACTAGTACTCTCCCAAGACTTAAACAGGCATGTGCACACTAGGGCTTTACAGGTAAACATGAGAGCACTTAAACCTATAAAATAACCTAGGATATAAACTTCCCCCAAAAAAATCACCCCCACCTACTTACACCAACACCTAATCATGACGACTTCTTCCCGCCGCCGCTCTTCTCGTACTGCCCCACAAACACCTCACCTGCTCCTGTCCTGTCCTGGCTAGTCATCAGGTCTAATATGCGTCATGTTTCAGAAGAAATCCCGGAAAATGACATTATACATGGAGCTTTTTTTTTTTTTTATATAATATTCTCTACAACACACTGCGTACTACCCCCTTCCCTAGACCAGCGGTCTCACTCAGCTAGCTGGATCCACTCTAATGCAGATAGTTTAATATCTTTATTATGCTCCCCATACCCATCCTGTGGGCGGTAGTCAAAAGATTACAGAGGTACATAATGGGTCCAGGGACTGGACCCAAAAGTTTTGATAGCAGATAGTCAAGAAAAAAAATGGGAAATTAACCTTAGGTCTGAAGAAACACAAAGTTCTCCAGAAATAATGAAACTGCATCAAGCACTGTCTTTGTGCAATTTACTTGCACATAGAAAAACACAATTAACATTTATCATCTTAAAGCTTATCTCTACAATGAGCACTGATAATCCACAGACATGTGGAACTCGTTTGATGTAAAAGTAATCAGGTTTTATACCAAATGAGCTCACAGTCATGCTTTATAGCTGTACTGTTGAACATAAACAGGAGAATACACCATTACAAGTCAGTGATGGCCAAACACCTACGACTTGACCTGACAACTCAGGAACGACCTGAGTTGTCAGATCAAATACTCTACTTTGTGGCGACACGTAAAGACGTTAAAATTAACTACAAATATGCGTGTCCAGCTGCAAAACGATCGATCAGCTGAGATATTCTCACATCAGTTGCTGGAAATTGGGAACAATCTTGACAGGACCTTTCAAAGGTGAAGATGTCCTCATTCCTTGCATTCCTATGATTCCAACAGATATGCCATTTCAATTTAAGAGATTGCAATTCCCAATTCGATTGGCATTTGCAATCACCATCAACAAAGCTCAGGGCCAATCTTTAGAATTGTGCGGTTTAGATCTAGACACGGATTGCTTCTCACATGGACAATTATATGTTGCATGTTCTAGAGTCGGCAAACCAGACAATATATCTGCACAAGCATTGTGAAATTAAACATATTAGAAACGTGGGCTTTCTTTTTTCTTTCTTTTCCATTTAACCAGACTGAGCCACAGCAACGAGTGGCCGGGTACAACTAGTATGGCATAAAATTAAAGAGCTGACTGGGTTACCTTTGTACATATTAATTACATTAAAATTATACACAATAATTATATACAAGTAAAGTTATTACAAATTGAGAAAGTCTCTCTGTAAACAGCATAAGTGTTTATTATTACATAACTCGGCTTGCAAAAATGAAACGTGCACTTATATAAACAAAGTTTCCACATTAATGACATGATTATTGTAAATGAATGGTTCAGAGAAACGACAAGTTGATAAATTAGACACATATGCAACACTTGGGTATCTTTATTGAGGAAACGTTTCGCCACACAGTGGCTTCATCAGTCTAATACAAAGTAGAAAGTTGTAAAGAACAAAATTAGTTTCCATTATCGCACATCTCTGCTTTCACAAAATAAATAAGCACTTCATACAAATATAGAAACAGTCTCCAGAAACAGTGCAAAAAAATAGTGTACATATTAATACAAATATAAAATTACATTATCATCCCTGCGCCTCACAGCAACATACAATAAGCATAACTGGCTACGCATAAAACACCACTGGGAGAAATTGGAGAGCACGGGAGGGAAAATTACCAGACTTCAAACCTGGGTAAGTAGTCACACAAAATTGGTCGGTGGGACTGTGACCTTGAGAAACACACTGGAGTCATCACCACTGACCCCTCAAAAGGTGGGCCTCCCAGGCCTTCACCTACACTGTCATTCCAAGGAACCCTGGAGTCACCGCACTTGGTGGTCCAAAAAAACAGGTGGATCCTGGAGAAACACAACACACAGGATCACTATTCATGACCCGAAAATGGTGAGGCTTCACCGCCAACACCGAACCACTACCTTTGGTCCAACAGTCCATACACCATCATCACACAGGTGAAGCCTCACCACCCACACCTTATGTTAGCATACCTTACCTAGGCATGTACTGATGTGACTACCACAAAAAACACACACACACTCTTGGGATACCTCCCTCCACCAGCTCACCGAGCTTCAGTCCACTAGGTGGTCAGAAAGCCATCTACTCACCTACTGCAACCACTGTAAAACGAGAGCAGATAAATGTCTACACTACATTATGTACAGTACACACGAGACAATGCATCAGCAACCACATTCTCTCTCCCCTTCACATAACGAATCACCAAAGTGAGCATCTGAGTGTGGTTCCTCGGTACGTGAAGGAAATGTAGAACTGTGATCACTATACTGAAAAAAATCTGCGCAATCAAAACAAAACAAGAGCTTCCTTTTCTGTTGGAGCATAAATTCTCTGGTCACTTTAAAGTTTACTGGCAATAAATGTCTTGCAGCTTTTTTCAACAACACAGCACTAACACCAGCAGAACTGTTTTTTAAAGAGAAAATGGCAGTGCAACATTGAAACTACTCATTACAGGAGCATTAATTAACAGTGTTATCAGTTTGCAAACAGGCTGTGTAAATCAATTTCACATTACATTTAAAGTCATACAAAAATTTGTATAGTACAATTTCATAGAGATATAATTGGCACACTGGGTCATAGAAATCAAATAACCCAGCCGCAAACTCACAACTTTGGTATTTAGAACAATAGTGAAATTATTCATAAGAGGAAACCCTTCAGCATTAGCTATCAGATTTACTTTGCGACAGTCAGTGATCATGCTGAGAGTGTCATCTAGTGTGAGACCCCTGGGCAATGTCCACTGACTCTCGCTGAGTACACTGAAAAAATAAAATAACTTCACCTCTTCCACCATACACATCTCTTCCCTCAACTTTATACACCACTTTTCAATTACATTTATTCTACCCAAAACCTGCTGAGTTTGCTCAGCTACATTTACCTCATGGGGATTCGTGCCCCATTTTCTAACGTCAGAAGACTCATTTACAAAGTTCTATGGTGGCTGAGCCAACGCACCAAACGTTTCCACTCCAACATCAAAAGTACATTTATTAAAGTCTTGTACTTTACCTATCATAATATTAGTCATTTCAGATTACTGATAAACGTAACTAATCACGTTCTTCTGATCGGGTTTGTGGGTTTTATTTTCATCAGAGGCCTCATCCACCAGCAGGCATCACTACTAAACAGCGCATTCCCAGGAGCCGGCTCCAGTACCAACACCATTTCTCTAGCCTCTAGAGTACGTAGCACCAGCTCACGGTCCCACGTTATCCTGGTCAAACTGGCAGGCTGGTTCACTGGTGCCATCCACCTCATCTAAGCCAAACAGTCTCTGAAACTGAGAAAAAACACCGAGGGGAAAGCATCACCATCCTCACCTAGCCCATGACTTAATGATTCCAGAGTGCTTCCCCGCACGGTAATTAAAAGGAGTGGTATACCTTCATCCCAGTCCATCTGGTACTGGGTACAACAAACAAGCATCGTCCTGAGAGACTGGTGAAACCACTCTACTTGACTCTTTTGAATAACAGACATTGATAGACTGTTTCTTATTTACGTCTCTCAAAAGTACATGACATTTTGTAAAATTTGACTTCTGGTTGGCTTGTGCAAAGCCTAACTGACGAAATTTCACCATAAATTAAAAACCACACACACAAAATTATTAAGAAGGGGCAGGAACTCTGGTAACCTGGTAAAAAAGATAAGTGATTGGTAAACATTTATTATCCAGCTCTCCCTTCTCAATACTGAAATATTCTCCGTTGGGAATCTGTAAAAAAATCAGAACCTTATCCTCAAATGACTCTGACCTGACTGTTTGGTCATATAAACTGTAAAATACACATTTGTTAACTTTGGGAACAACTTCCTCTGTAACAGCTGGCAACTGAATAGCCTTCAGGGAGTCACCACATCCCTGGACCTAAGCCAGCTGCATCAGAGTCATGGTATTCACTCCCATGCCAGCACCAAGACCCCTCCCTAAACCTGGTTTGACCTGGACCGATTCATCACCGCTCAGAGTCTCCTGCAGGTCAGACTCAATAAACAGGCTCCCCACGCCCAAACTGTCACCACAGTCAGTAAAAATATCAAGGCGAGGCACAGAAGTTCTTTCCTTGCACACCTGGCTAGTCATAATACATTAAGAAAAATTTTCAGTCACAGTAGCTTCAGTTTTTACCTTAAAACCTTGTAAATCAGGGTCCCTCCAAACCAAACATTTCTCACTTTTGAGAAGACCCATTACAGTACATTGTTGCCTAGTAGTAGGTCAACATCTGGAAATGGCAAATCTTCTGTAATACCTACAGGCAGGTACCCAGACTGGTAAACAGACTCCTCCCACAATCTATGTACAGGAGTTTTAACATGGGTGAGGGGCATAACACCTTCTACCCTACCTTCATTTTGGTGCAAGGCTACTGTGGACTTACTTGAAAAGACCTCCTTCCGAGGGTCTAAAACAGCTGAACTTGCTGGTGTACTCTGGGGTAAGACTGCAATACGTGTGTAACTGGGGTACTTACTTGAGAGTCCTGTGCAGCAGCCTGGGCCTTAAGTATCTCTCTGCAATACTGCTGTAAGTGACCCTTCTTATTACAGTAAGTACAATTATAAACTTTAAAGGTACCATGCCCACCTGAGGTAGACTGGGTCCCTTGTCCTTGGTGAACTGGGCTTTTCCTACCTGTTCCTCGATTTCCTGCACCTGAAACTGACTTACCACTTCCCTGAGCAGGAAGCTGAGAAGTAGACTTTAATCCCTGGGAACCAGGGTTCTGGTGGTTAGTGGGCTGAAAACTCTTTGCATTATGAGGCTTAAACATGTGAAATTTCTTACTCCTCCTAGGTGGAGAAAAATATTATTAACATGGCCTGGGTCATAACTACTTTCAACTTTCTGGTTGGCTAAAAACCTTTCACCCAACTCTATGGTTAAAATCATTAAAATCTTTTTCCTCATGATATGCCTTAAGGTCAGGAGGTACACTGTTCAAAAGATCCTCTAGTAAAATTAAAGTCATAATCACCTGCAACATCCTTGGAGCGACACCATTTAGTCAGCAGCGATATCTTCACCTTCCCATACTCCACCAAGGACTGTCCTGCCTGAAACTTTCAACCTCTAAACTTCTGCCTATATCTCTCTGGCAATATCTGATAAGCCAACAGCACAACATCCTTCATCTCATAATCTGAAAATTCATGTCCATCTAGAGAACTAACAGCTTGAAACCCTTTACCAATTAACTGGGTTCTTGCTGATGTGGCCCAGTTACTGTCTGGCCACTTCTGGGATTTTTATATTTTTTCAAACAATAGAAAAAAATTATCAGGATCTTTTTCATCAAATTTTGGCACAAACTTAATTACCTTATTCAAATTAAAAATGTCTACCCTGTTACCTATTTCATTTTGTGAAGCAGGAAACTCTCTCTCTCTCTCTCTCCTTAGCACTAAAGATTTCTAACTCTTTCTCTTCCCGTATTTTAGTACGTTCAATCCTTCTCAGATCTTTTTCTTCTATAATTAGAGCTAATTTTAGTGTAAAATCTGTGCTCCATTACTCTCATTATTAGCAGTGGGGTTTGATCCAGGACCTCCTCCCAGACCCTCGTCAGCACTAGAAACTCTACTGCTTACGTGGAGAGAGTTCCGGGGGACAACGCCCCCGCGGCCCGGTCTGTGACCAGGCCTCATTACAGACATCTTAGAAATTAATAGCACAAAACACTTGCCTATTACAGTAGAAATTATTTATATAAAATAATAAATCACACAGCACAGCACGTAGGTACACTAACTTATTATTATTCACACAGAAGCATTATTATTAAATAACTCCGTAAATCACTAAATGTGCACACACAAAAATCAGGCAGAAAAATAATTGTATTAATTACACCTGAAAAAAGTTACGGTGCCCCGTGGCCTGCTGGCTAAAGCTCTCGCTTAACACGGCGAGGGTTTGGGTTCGATTCCCAGCGAGGGTAAGAAACATTGGGCTTGTTTCTTTACACCGGTTGTCTATGTTCTCCATCAGTAAAATGGGTACCTGGGTGTTAGTGGACGGGTGTGGGTCGCATCCTGGGACAAAACTGACATAATTTGCCCGAAATGCTCTCCATAACAAGGGGCTTTCTATACATAGTAGTATGTCAGTGCTGTCAGCTAGGCCTGCATACCTTGTACATGTATACTTGTAGTAAATACAGATATGACGTTATTAAAATATTAAATAAATCCTTCCTTTAAATATTGACTCTCCAAGTTTCAAATGTCAATTATCATTCTAAATTTGATAATTCTTCCCTGCAGGCCACCATGTTACGCTTTTTGACTGAGTAACTTAAAAGTCCTGGCTCCTAAAGGGTAAACAACCTGCTATGTCTAGGGGCATTTATATTATTTAAAATAGAAAAAAAAAACACTTCAGGGCCACATTGTAGAAAGTTGAAAGTGAACAAAGATAAGAGTAAGGTGATGAGGGTATCAAACGATTTAGATAAAGAAAAATTGGATATCACATTGGAGAGAGGGATTATGGAAGAAGTGAATGTTTTCAGATATTTGGGAGTTGACGTGTCAGCGGATGGGTTTATGAAGGATGAGGTTAACCATAGAACTGATGAAGGAAAAAAGGTGAGTGGTGCGTTGAGGTATCTGTGGAGACAAAAAACGTTATCTATGGAGTCAAAGAAGGGAATGTACGAAAGTATAGTGGTACCAACACTTTTATATGGGTGTGAAGCATGGGTTGTTAATCCTGCAGCGGCTGGAGGCAGTGGAGATGTCCTGTCTAAGGGCAATGTGTGGTGTAAATATTATGCAGAGAATTCGGAGTGTGGAAATTAGGAGGAGGTGTGGAGTTACTAAAAGTATTATTAAGAGGGCTGAAGAGGGGTTGTTGAGGTGGTTTGGTCATTTAGAGAGAATGGATAAAAGTAGAATGACTTGGAGAGCGTATAAATCTGTAGGGGAAGGAAGGAGGGGTAGGGGTCGTCCTCGAAAAGGTTGGAGGGAGAGGGTAAAGGAGGTTTTTGTGGGCGAGGGGCTTGGACTTCCAGCAAGCGTGTGTGAGCGTGTTAGATAGGAGTGAATGGAGTCGAATGGGTTTTGGGACCTGACGAGCTGTTGGAGTGTAAGCAGGGTAATATTTAGTGAAGGGATTCAGGAAAACCGGTTATTATAGATTTAGCCGGACTTGAGTAATGGAAATGGGAAGTATAATGCCTGCACTTTAAAGGAGGGGTCTGGGATAGTGACAGTTTGGAGGGACTATTCTAAACTGTCGTATCTGAGCGCCTCTGCAAAGACAGTGATTATGTATGAGTGTGGTGAAAGTGTTGAATGATGATCAAAGTATTTTCTTTTTGGGGATTTTCTTTCTTTTTGTGTCACCCTGCCTCGGTGGGAGACGGCCGACTTGTTGAAAAAAAATCTAAATGAGGAAGGACACAAAAACTCACCTATACATAAATATAATATATATTAAAAGTAAATCAATATATACAACCTACAATCTACTCTACTGCAACCAACATCACCTTGACTCACTCACATTAACTCACTAACACACATTAACTCACTAACACACATTAACTCACTAACACACATTAACTCACTAACACACATTAACTCACTAACACACATTAACTCACTAACACACATTAACTCACTAACACACATTAACTCACTAACACACATTAACTCACTAACACACATTAACTCACTAACACACATTAACTCACTAACAACATTAACTCACTACACACATTAACTCACTAACACACATTAACTCACTAACACACATTAACTCACTAACTCACATTAACTCACTAACACACATTAACTCACTAACACACATTAACTCACTAAACACATTAACTCACTAACACACATTAACTCACTAACACACATTAACTCACTAACACACATTAACTCACTAACACACATTAACTCACTAACACACATTAACTCACTAACACACATTAACTCACTAACACACATTAACTCACTAACACACATTAACTCACTAACTCACATTAACTCACTAACACACATTAACTCACTAACACACATTAACTCACTAACTCACATTAACTCACTAACACACATTAACTCACTAACACACATTAACTCACTAACACACATTAACTCACTAACACACATTAACTCACTAACACACATTAACTCACTAACACACATTAACTCACTAACACACATTAACTCACTAACACACATTAACTCACTAACACTTAACTCACTAACACACATTAACTCACTAACTCACATTAACTCACTAACACACATTAACTCACTAACACACATTAACTCACTAACACACATTAACTCACTAACACACATTAACTCACTAACACACATTAACTCACTAACTCACATTAACTCACTAACACACATTAACTCACTAACTCACATTAACTCACTAACACATTAACTCACTAACACACATTAACTCACTAACTCACATTAACTCACTAACACACATTAACTCACTAACCACATTAACTCCACTAACACACATTAACTCACTAACACATTAACTCACTAACACACATTAACTCACTAACACATTAACTCACTAACAACATTAACTCACTAACACACATTAACTCACTAACACACATTAACTCACTAAACACATTAACTCACTAACTCCCCTTAACTCACTAACACACATTAACTCACTAACCACATTAACTCACTAACACACATTAACTCACTAACACATTACCTCACTAACATTAACTCACTAACACACATTAACTCACTAAACACATTAACTCACTAAAAACACATTAACTCACTAACACACATTAACTCACTAACACACATTAACTCACTAAACACATTAACTCACTAACACACATTAACTCACTAACTCACATTAACTCACTAACACACATTAACTCACTAACACATTAACTCACTAACACACATTAACTCACTAACACACATTAACTCACTAACACATTAACTCACTAACTACATTAACTCACTAACTCACATTAACTCACTAACACACATTAACTCACTAACAACATTAACTCACTAACACACATTAACTCACTAACCACATTAACTCACTAACACATTAACTCACTAACACATTAACTCACTAACACACATTAACTCACTAACACACATTAACTCACTAACTCACATTAACTCACTAACTCACATTAACTCACTAACGCACATTAACTCCACTAACCACATTAACTCACTAACACACATTAACTCACTAACTCCACATTAACTCACTAACTCACATTAACTCACTAACACATTAACTCACTAACTCACATTAACTCACTAACTCACATTAACTCACTAACCACATTAACTCACTAACTCACTTAACTCACTAACTCACATTAACTCACTAACACACATTAACTAACTAACACATTAACTCACTAACACACATTAACTCACTAACAACATTAACTCACTAACAACTTAACTCATAACACATTAACTCACTAACTCACATTAACTCACTAACACACATTAACTCACTAACTCACATTAACTCACTAACACACATTAACTCACTAACTCACATTAACTCACTAACTCACATTAACTCACTAACACACATTAACTCACTAACACACATTAACTCACTAACACACATTAACTCACTAACACACATTAACTCACTAACACACATTAACTCACTAACCACATTAACTCACTAACACACATTAACTCACTAACACACATTAACTCACTAACTCACATTAACTCACTAACACACATTAACTCACTAACTCACATTAACTCACTAACACATTAACTCACTACACACATTAACTCACTAACACACATTAACTCACTAACTCACATTAACTCACTAACACACATTAACTCACTAACACACATTAACTCACTAACACACATTAACTCACTAACCACATTAACTCACTAACACATTAACTCACTAACTCACTTAACTCACTAACACACATTAACTCACTAACTCACATTAACTCACTAACACATTAACTCACTAACACATTAACTCACTAACACACTTAACTCACTAACTCACATTAACTCACTAACACACATTAACTCACTAACACACATTAACTCACTAACAAAATTAACTCACTAACTCATTAACTCACTAACACACATTAACTCACTAACAACATTAACTCACTAACACACATTAACTCACTAACACACATTAACTCACTAACTCACTTAACTCACTAACTCACATTAACTCACTAACACACATTAACTCACTAACACACATTAACTCACTAACACATTAACTCACTAACCACATTAACTCACTAACACACATTAACTCACTAACACACATTAACTCACTAACACACATTAACTCACTAACCACATTAACTCACTAACACACATTAACTCACTAACACACTTAACTCACTAACACATTAACTCACTAACTCACATTAACTCACTAACCACATTAACTCACTAACACACATTAACTCACTAACACACATTAACTCACTAACACACATTAACTCACTAACTCACATTAACTCACTAACACACATTAACTCACTAACACACATTAACTCACTAACACACATTAACTCACTAACTCACATTAACTCACTAACAAAATTAACTCACTAACACACATTAACTCACTAACACATTAACTCACTAACACACATTAACTCACTAACACACATTAACTCACTAACTCACATTAACTCACTAACTCACATTAACTCACTAACTCACTGCTGCTAGTGAGTTAAACAAAATATATAAACATTTATAAACAGGGAGGCTCCATGACCCTTCCCCTTCTTCTGCAGGCTGCTCAACCTGCAGGCTGTACAACCTGCAGGCTGTACAACCTGCAGGCTGCTCAACTTGCAGGCTGCTCAACCTGCAGGCTGTACAACCTGCAGGCTGCTCAACCTGCAGGCTGCTCAACCTGCAGGCTGCTCAACCTGCAGGCTGTACAACCTGCAGGCTGCTCAACCTGCAGACTGCTCAACCTGCAGGCTGTGCAAGTACTCTCCCAAAACATAAATAGGCCTTTGAAAACTAGGGCCTTACAGGTAAACACGAGAGCACTTAAACACAAATAAAATTACCTATGGTATAAACTAAAAAAAGCTGACCAACTCACCTACTCACACAACTACATCTGCTGTGCTTCACCTCCTGAACCAAACACACTCTCTCCTCTCCTCTCCTGGCCACTCTCACTCCTCACTCTCTCCTCTCCTGGCCACTCTCACTCCTCACTCTCTCCTATCCTGGCCACTCTCACTCCTCACCTCTCCCTATCCTGGCCACTCTCCTCCTCACTCTCTCCTCTCCTGGCCACTCTCACTCCTCACTCTCCTCTCCTGGCCACTCTCACTCCTCACTCTCTCCTATCCTGGCCACTCTCACTCCTCACTCTCTCCTCTCCTGGTCACTCTCACACCTCACTCTCTCCTATCCTGGCCACTCTCACTCCTCACTCTGTCCTCTCCTGGCCACTCTCACTCCTCACTCTCTCCTATCCTGGCCACTCTCACTCCTCACTCTCTCCTCTCCTGGCCACTCTCACTCCTCACTCTCTCCTCTCCTGGCCACTCTCACACCTCACTCTCTCCTCTCCTGGCCACTCTCACTCTCTCCTCTCCTGGTCACTCTCACACCTCACTCTCTCCTCTCCTGGCCACTTTCACACCTCACTCTCTCCTATCCTGGCCACTCTCACTCACCAGGAATAATCCCGGAACTATGTAGCATTTTTTTATAAAATATTCTCTACAGTATACTGTGTAATAGTTAATATGACGATTTGGTATCGATACAAAGTGGGAGGAGTTATAACAAACATGGAGAGGCCACTGGAAGAACATACAATTGATGTTAATGGTTATAACTATGACCATATTTTTTAAAGGAGTGGACCAGTAAGTCAGCGGAAGGCCTCGCTCATTTGATCAAAAGCTCCAATGGCGGGTCATCATCTGACTAAGACCCGGTGCCCTGTGGCCTGGTGGCAAAAGCTGTCGATTCACACGGTGAAGGTCCAGGTTCAATTCCCGGCGAAGGGGTGAAAACTTTGGGCGTGTTTCCTTACACCGTTTGTCTATGTTCACCTAACAATAATAATGGTTACCAGGGTGTTAGTCGACTGGTATGGGTTGCATCCTGGGACAAAATTGACCTAACTTGCCCAACAAGCTCTGCATAACAAGGGGCTTTTTATGTGGTAGTATGTCATTGATGTCAGCTATGGCCTGTATACCTTGTACATGTACTTGTAGAAATAAAGATATTATATTATTATTATTATTATATTATCAGGAGTCACTTGTCCTGTTTCCTGACAAACCTTGCCTAATCTAACCACTAGAAAGAGTATCATTAAGTGATGATTCACCATGACCCACAGAGTAGTCTTGCTTGCTGTAGATTCGCTGTCAGTTTGCGTGCGGCCAGCAGAAACAGCCTGGTTGATCAGACCCCTGATCCACCACGAGGCCTGGTCTCAGATCAGGCCTCGGGGGCGTTGATCCCCGAAATCCTTTCCAGGTATAGGTATAATCGCCCGCCGTAGGCCTTTTCCAAGACGTAGCCCGGCCTTGGCTCCCTCTCGTGGGAGTGTCTCAGACCAATGTCTGCCATAGTACTTCCTCATCGTCTGGGACCAGCTGTCTCCAGGCCTAGCCCCATTCCCTACTCCCATGGAGCTCGGAGGGAGAAGCTAGGCACCTTGGACTGCCACAAACCCCGCCCACAATTGGCTCTAAGGGTATGGCAGATGCGTAGCAGCAGACGATATCAGGAGTTGCAAAGGCGGTAAGCACTACAGGATCCTTTTGGAGCCACACCCCAGCTTTGGACTTAAGATCGAGCACTGGGGAAGCTCAAGAATGCCTCTTGCTGTGTGTGTGTTGTTGCTGCTGCTTCATTTGTCCGTTGCACTCATTCTCTGACAGAGTAGTCAATAAGAACATAAGAAAGGAGGAACACTGCAGCAGGCCTGTTGGCCCATACTAGGCAAGTCCTTCACAATCCATCCCACTAACAGAATAATTGCCCAAAGTAATTTTCAATTCTATCCAAGAAATATGCTTTAATGATTCTATTAACTCAAGTGCGAGTCCCACTCAAATCCAACCCCTTTCACTCATGTATTTATCCAACCTAAATTTGAAACTGCCCAAGGTCCTAGCTTCAATAACCCTACTAGGCAGACTGTTCCACTCATCAACTACCCTATTTCCAAACCAATATTTTCCTATATCCTTTCTAAATCTAAACTTATCCAATTTGAATCCATTATTGCGGGTTCTCTCTTGGAGATATATCCTCAAGACCTTATTTATATCCCCCTTATTAATACCCATCTTCCACTTATATACCTCGATCATGTCTCCCCTCATTATTCGTCTTACAAGTGAATGTAATTTAAGGGTCTTCAATCTTTCTTCATACGGAAGATTTCTAATGCTATGAATTAACTTTGTCATTCGTCGCTGAATGTTTTCTAACGAATTTATATCCATTCTGTAAAATGGAGACCAGAACTGAGCTGCATAATCTAGGTGAGGCCTTACTAATGATGTATAAAGCTGTAATATAACCGCTGGACTTCTGTTGCTTACACTTCTTGATATAAATCCCAGTAATCTATTTGTTTTATTTCTTACGCTTAGGCATTGCTGACTTGGTTTAAGGTTGCTGCTTACCATAACCCCCAAATCCTTTTCGCATTCTGTACGGCTGAGTTCAACATTATTAAGCTGGTAGGTGCTAGGGTTATGAACATTCCCGAGCTTTAGAACTTTGCATTTATCTACATTGAACTGCATCTGCCATTTTTCTGACCAGGAATTGAGTTTGTCTAAATCCTCCTGAAGTTCCGTGACATCTACGTCTGAATCGATTATCCTACCTATCTTCGTGTCATCAGCGAATTTGCTCATATCACTAGTAATTCCCTCGTCAAGGTCATTTATTTATATTATAAACAACAACGGGCCCAAAACCGATCCCTGTGGAACGCCACTTGTTACAGATCCCCACTCAGATTTAACCCCATTAATGCACACCCTCTGCTTCCTATTGGTGAGCCATGACTCGATCCATGAAAACACTTTTCCCCCAGTGCCGTGAGCAGCCACTTTCTTTAACAGTCTCTGATGTGGTACTCTATCAAAAGCCTTACTAAAATCCAAATAAACAATATCGAATTCTTTATCATGATCAACTGCCTCAAAAGCCTTACTGAAAAAAGTTAATAAATTAGTTAGGCAGGAACGGCCCCTGGTGAAGCCATGCTGAGTATCATTAATCAAATTATGCCTATCGAGATGGCTTCTTATGTTATCAGCTATAATCGACTCTAATAATTTGCCTACAATTGATGTTAGACTTATTGGGCGGTAATTTGATGGTAAGGACTTGTCCCCTGCTTTAAAAATAGGAATTACATTAGCCATCTTCCACGTATCAGACACTACACCTGTTTGAAGAGATAGGTTAAAAATGTTAGTTAAGGGTTCACAGAGTTCCATTTTGCATTCCTTAAGAACCCTTGAAAAAAGTTCATCAGGACCTGGCGATTTATTTTGCTTCAAACGGTCTATCTGTTTGATAACCATTTCACTAGTGACTGTGATACTACATAATTTATCTTCTTCAGGCCCACTATAATACCTAATTCTTGGGATATTATTAGTGTCTTCCTGAGTGAAAACCGAGAAAAAATAATTATTAAAAATAGAGCACATATCATTCTTCTTGTCAGTAAGATGCCCATAATTATTTTTAAGGGGACCTATCTTATCTCTAACTTTTGTTCTATACACCTGTTACGTAATAATAATATAATAATATTAATATATTTATTTACTACAAGTACATGTACATGGTATACAGACCTAGCCTGTATACCATGACCTACTACGTACTATATAGTAAGCCTCTTGTTATGCAGAGAATTTCGGGCAAATTAGGTCAGTTTTACACAAATAACCCGCAATTGAAGAAATGAGCTCACGACGACGTTTCGATCTGACTTGGACCATTTACAAAGTCACACTAACAGAAAGAAGGGTTAACAAAAAAGGCACAATACCGTGACTGGAACAATACACACACAACCCGCAAATAAAAAAAAAGAGAGGAGCTTACGACGACGTTTCGGTCCGACTTAGACCATTTACAAAGTCACACTAACACAATGGACAGGTAAAAGGGGTATTTATAGGCAGGCAGACAGGGGAGGGCACAAGAAAGTGGTGGTGGTCGTAAGTTCCTCTCTTTTTATATGTGCGGGTTGTGTGTGTATAGAAAGAAGGGAAAGAGGGAGGTTTATATAGGCAGCCGAGAGGGGCGGGAACAAGAGAAAGTGGTGGAGGAGTAATGGTGGTAGTAGTAGTAGTAGTGGAGTCAGTCAAATACAAAGAAAGAGGAACACTGCAAGGGAGCTAGTGGCTCACACAGGGTAGGGGCAAGAACACAGACGGGGAAAAAGATAATAATGAACAACATAAACACGGCAAAAGAAAGGAAACACAGAAGAGAAAGAAGAAAGAGGAAAGAGGAGAATGGAAAAAAGAATCAGGTTAAGTCGCCGGTGTTCTGAAGTTTGGAGCATTTAACAATGTAATGGGAGAGGAAAGCATCAACAGAGACAAAGCCAGGACTCAGATTCATACAAGGAAAGTTGTGTATAAGGAAGGATTCAACAAGACGGCGACTGTGAAAGTTGGACGTAGGGTAGACAGTTTTAGCAGAAGACCAATCAATAGGATGACTGTGATCTCTGACATGACAGAAAAGAGCATTGTTGGTGTCGGCAAGCCTAACACTATTTTTGTGCTCCCTAAGTCTGTCAGAAAGAGATCGGCCAGTTTCACCAAAGTACTGAAGAGGACAGGAGGAGCAAGAAATAGAGTAGACACCAGGAACATCTATAGAGGGAGGAGAGGTATGAACTAGATTAGTGCGAAGAGTGTGTTAGTCTGGCGGAAAGTAAGTTTGATGTCTAAGGAACGGAGAGAGTTGTTGAGACTAGAATATTTGTTTAACCCAATCCTTAATGCTACCCAAGAAATAAGCTTTGATAATTCTATTTACTCATGTGCTATTCCCACTCAAATCCAACCCCTCTCACTCATGAATTTATCCAACCTAAATTTGAAACTACCCAAGGTAGTTGCTTCAATAACCCTACTAGGCAGACTGTTCCACTCATCAACTACCCTATTTCCAAACCAATACATTCCTATATCCTTTCTAAATCTAAACTTATCTAATTTGAATCCATTATTGCGGGGTCTCTCTTGGAGAGATATCCTCAAGACCTTATTTATATCCCCTTTGTTAATACCCATTTTCCACTTGTATACCTCGATCATGTCTCCCCTCATTTTTCGTCTTACAAGTGAATGTAATTTTAGGGTCTTCAATCTTTCTTCATACGGAAGATTTCTAATGCTATGTATTAATTTAGTCATTCTAAGCTGAATGTTTTCTAACGAATTAATATCTATTCTGTAATATGGAGACCAGAACTGTGCTGCGTAATCTAGGTGTGGCCTAAATAACGATGTATAAAGCTGAAATATAACCTCTGGACTTCTGTTGCTTACACTTCTTGATATAAATCCCAGTAATCTGTTTGCCTTATTACGTATGCTTAGGCATTGCTGTCTTGGTTTAAGGTTGCTGCTTACCATAACCCCCAAGTCCTTTTCGCAATCTGTATGGCTAAGTCCTACATTATTTAACTTATAAGTGCTTGGGTTATGGACACTCCCGAGCTTCAGAACCTTGCATTTATCCACATTGAACTGCATCTGCCACTTTTCTGACCAGGAATTGAGTTTTGTCTAAATCCTCCTGAAGTTCCCTGACATCTACGTTTGAATCAATTCTACCTATCTTCGTGTCATCGGCGAATTTGCTCATGTCACTAGTAATTCCCTCATCAAGGTCATTGATATATATTATAAACAACAACGGGCCTAAGACTGA
This sequence comes from Cherax destructor, assembly GCA_009830355.1. Lineage (NCBI taxonomy): Eukaryota > Metazoa > Arthropoda > Malacostraca > Decapoda > Parastacidae > Cherax > Cherax destructor. Next base: position 942 of record WNWK01028555.1, on the reverse strand, counting down.
TCCCTGTGGAACACCACTTGTTACAGATCCCCACTAGGATTTAACCTCATTTATGCACACTCTCTGCTTCCTATTGGTGAGCCATGACTCGATCCATGACAGCCCTTTTCCCCCAATGCCATGAGCTGCCACTTTCTTTAACAGTCTCTGGTGCGGTAATCTAAATATTGAATACTTTATCGTGATCAACAGCTTTAAAAGAAGGTTAATAAATTAGATAGGCAGGAACGGCCCCTCGTGAATCCATGCTGAGTATCATTAATCAAATTATGGTTATATAGAGGGCTTCTAATAATATCAGCTATAATTGACTCTAGTAATTTGCCTACAATTGAGGTTAGGCTTATTGGGCGGTAATTTGACGGTAGTGACTTGTCCCCTGCTTTAAAAATAGGAATTACATTAGCTATCTTCCACATATCAGACATTACACCTGTTTGAAGAGATAAATTAAAAATGTTAGATATTGGTTCACAGAGTTCCATTTTGCATTCCTTAAGAACCCTTGCAAAAAGCTCATCAGGACCCGGCGATTTATTTTGTTTCAATCGGTCTACTTGTTTCATAACCATTTCGCTAGTGACTGTGATATTACATAATTTATCTTCTTCAGGGTTAGTTTTCAGGGTTAGTTTTTGAATCCCAAGCAACTTTAATTTCATAGTCCCATTTAGCTTTTCTTATACCCTTTAAGATGACCCTCACCTCTATTTATGCACCTATAAATTCCTTTCTTCTGCCCTAAAAGATATTTGAGCCTATTATTCATCCATTTTGGGTCATTTCTACTTGATCTATTTTCTTTATACACATGTACTGTCACCAATTATAGCAGCATTATTCAATAAATCCATTGAATCTTCAACCTTCCCATCAATTCTCAAAATAGCTAGGGTCACCCCGATCCACAAAGAAGGTGACCAAATTGACTTGAACAATTAT
>WNWK01028554.1:0-25257 GCA_009830355.1 Cherax destructor | reverse complement strand
GCTTGTTCTATCTAGGCTGGAATATTGCTGCATACTAACTGCACCTTTCAAGGCAGGTGAAATTGCTGACCTAGAAAATGTCAGAGAACCTTCACGGCACGCATAACTGCAATAAACCACCTCAATTACTGGGAACGCTTGAGTTCCTAAACCTGTACTCCCTGGAACGCAGGCGGGAGAGATACATTATTATATACACTTGGAAAATCCTAGAGGGATTAGTACCAAACTTGCACACGAGTGTCACTTCCTATGAAAGCAAAAGACTCGGCAGACGATGTAACATCCCCCCAATGAAAAGCAGGGGTGCCACTAGCACGTTGAGAGACAACACAATAAGTGTCAGGGGCCCAAGATTGTTCAACTGCCTCCCAGCATACATAAGGGGGATTACCAATAGACCCCTGGCTGTCTTCAAGCAGGCACTGGACAGGCACCTAAAGTCGGTGCCTGACCAGCCGGGCTGTGGTTCGTACGTTGGACTGCGTGTGGCCAGCAGTAACAGCCTGGTTGATCAGGCTCTGATCCAACATGAGGCCTGGTCACAGACCGGGCCACTGGGGCGTTGACCCCTGGAACTCTCTCCAGGTAAACTCCAGGTTGTTGTCGTGTGCACAACACCATATTGTTGAAACACCTCACTAATGTCCACTCCAGTGGCCTCAAAAGGCACATTTCACACATGAACATAAGTATAGTAGGTCAAGGCATCTCTTAGCCTGACCTCTAATCCAGTGTTGACGATGATACATTTCTCCTGGAAGCGCTCCACTGTCTTCTCGTATGCCTCTGCCGTGTTGAACTTCACAAATATTGTCTTCAAGCTATTCAAGGCAACGCCGTAAAGGTCATCATTGATAACACCAAAGGTGTCATGGATAATCGCTGGCAGCAAAACAGAAGCATTTGCTGGGTAGATAGCTCCCTGTAGCAACTCAACACACACCATGTTGCTTCTCCTCCTACTGGTCGCCATCTTGCAGAGAAATGGAAGGTGCGCCAAGACCAAGTCAGGAGCAACTGCGCAGCACAACCTCTCGGCCCGAGAGCGAAGAGGTCAATGTTATGAATTAAGATAGGAGCAGCTGCGAAATACTTAGTGGTGGGAGAGGCTAGTGAAGTGACAATTCCCGTGGCTGGGGCCTCACACTTCACCTCTCACTGGGTGGAAAGAGGTGAGGGGGGGGGGAGAATAGCCGGAGCTAGACACTCACCCTACCATAACGAGCAGACTACCACAACTATCACCATACAGACATTCACACTTCCATTACTCCTATCTATGGACTTTTCCCTCACACACACATTGTCACTGTACAAAATGCTGGACAGGCTCACAATCTTTCTCTTCTTACCACCATAGGTGCTATTCCTGTAACAATTCGAAAACACATTTCTCTCAATTCTTGCAGTGGTACTGTAGTACTGCCTCATACCATTGTTCAACATTATTTCCAGACATGTGATCCTGACATTCTTGAGCAACTTGACCTCCAAAACCTCCCAATTCTCAAAGTGGACACAATGTACTACCTGCTCACAGGCAGAGATGCTTACCCTGTAATGTAGCTCACTTAACTTTTGACTGCCATGATCTTCTTTTCTCGGTTTATATTGCAGGACACCATTTACAAGTCTGAAAGTTAATGCCTACATCTCAACAGTGTAGAAATTGCTGGTGATTTGGCCATCCAGCTAAATATTGCAGGTCCATGGCAAAATGCCCAGTCTGTGGTGCTGCTGATCATAAAAATACACCCTGTAGCTTACCTCCCTCTTGCCTTAATTGTAATGAAGCTCACCTATCTTATTCTCGTCATTGCCAAGTTTACTTAAGTGAACGAGAAATCCGCTGTCTCAAAGAGACAGTAGGCTTGAGTTAAACCATGGCAATATCTCATCTGAGCCTCCAAGGGAAACTTCACTCTTCCCAATATTTCTCATTCTCGAGTTTCTAAGAGGCCTCCAACCTCTGTGGTCCCAACTCCCACAGTCTCCCATGTGATCACAACTTCCACAATCACCACTGCATCAAACTATTTTGCATTCCTGGACTCCAAGGTCCCTACCTCGTCGTCCCATACTGTTCTTAAATATTCATCATCTCACTCTCAGGTTTCTATGTCTACAAGACCTCGGACAACAACACCTTCCCTTCGCTTATTTACTTTTCCAAAGTTCAAAACATCCCCAAAGTGCATATCTTTCCAATCTCTGTACTTAGTTGTTTACTTCTTACCAGCTGTGTTACGAGTGTAAAGGTTCATCACTCTCATACAGTCCCCTCCTCTCCTTTCCCCTCCCAAATTTCTTCCTCTCTTGTCCCTTCCCAGGTTTCTTCCTCTCCTGTCCCCTCTCAAACTTCTCAAGTTAGCTCTAACTTCTCGTCCCCGTCTTCCACTTCTTTGGTAACTTCCATCATCTGCCAGATTTTTACTCTCCCTCTCCCTTGTGTCTCCGATGTCATCGCACATACAACTTCCTTGACCTCTGAAACACTTGATACTGTCTCTGAATATACTGAGGAGACAAAACCATTGTAAGGGCTCTGGTGGTCTGGTGGCTAAAGCTCTCGCTTCACACGGCGAGGGCCTGGGTTCGATTCCCAGCCAGGGCAGAAACATTGGGCGTGTTTCTTTACACCTCCGGTAGTGTCCCTAACATGTTGATGCATGAGGTTTTCCAGAACCACATCCATCATCTTGACCCTCCATATTTTGGGACCCCCATGTGGCTCCAGGTTTTCCCAATCAATCTCCTTGTGATTTCGTTCGGTAATGGCACTTGAGCAGCCTTCTGGAATGAATTATGCTCATAACTCGGGGGTCCACTGTATTTGATTTTTTCATGGTTTGGTTCACAGTTAACTCACAATTTGGAGAGGAAACTTTAACTGATATTTTGATTCTTGATAGGATGATGATCAGACGAGTCCATCGCAAGTCGAAAATATCTTAAGTCGAATGTGAATATCATATGCTAAATAAGTATACGTGTACAACTACTGACACTAGTACTGTCACAACTAAAACTAGTACTATCACAACTAACACTAGTACTGTCACAACTAACACTAGTCTATCACAACTAACACTTGTACTGTCACAACTAACACTAGTACTGTCACAACTAACACTAGTACTGTCACAACTAACACTACTACTGTCACAACTAACACTAGTACTGTCACAACTAACACTAATACTGTCACAACTAACACTAGTACTGTCACAACTAACACTAGTACTGTCACAACACTAGTATTGTCACAACCAACCCAACACTGTTGTCTATGTTCACCCATCAGTAAAATGGGTACCTGGGTGTTAGTCGACTGGTGTGAGTCGCATCCTAGGACACTGACCTAATCTGCCCGAAATGCTCAGCATAACAAGGGACTTTCTATATAGTAGTATGTCACTGATGTCAGCTAGGACTGTATACCATGTACATGTACTTGTAGTAAATAAAGATATTATTATTATTATTATTATTATAGACACTGATACACCTTTCATCGCTCTTCACTCTTCTACTCCATCTGCACAACTCTTTTTCTTTGCACAGTTCCAATCGTTCCCTTCTTAATCGTTTTCCACTCCCTCCACTTGTGGACTTTACTAACCCTCCTAGTCCATAGACACCTACTGCTTCATATTTCCTGTATCCTTCTCTTCACAAACCATGGCTTATTTACAGTGGCATATCGAGGCCTGAGAGGTAATCAGGGTGAGCTTCAAGTGTTGCTCTCCCAGTTTTTCCCAGTTTGTGTTTGTTTACAAGAACCCAAATTTTGTTCCACTGCTGTCCATCCCATCTTGGGCTATGTTTTATTACAGTCATCGGATCCTTTTCCCGATGGAACCTTTAATGAAAGTGCACTTCCTATATGCACCAGTATACCATACCATGAGATCTTTCTTTATCGCTGCATTACACTTACAGCATGCATCTATTTGAATAAGTGGTATATGGTATGTTCTTTGCATCTCTCTCCTCGATCATTATTTATCGAAGATGTTGCACTTCTGATTTCTTCATTGCAACTACCACTTTTGTTATTAAGCAATTTTAATGTTCACTATTTCCTCTGGGGGGTCTCACCGTGCCTCTCGCAGCATTCAGTTTGAGGCAGTCTGGCATTTGTTTTCTTTACTACACAGTCTCGGCTGAGTGGTTGAGGGGAGCAGACGTGTATTGGAGGGATCAGGACATACTAATTTGCAGGCCTACCCATTTCTCCCGACTGATAAGTCATCATAAAAACTCATACTGTTGGATCGCAGCTACAGTGCTGTGAGAACTCTGATGTGTGAGTTGTGACTAGTGATATACTTAGTGAAACACTGGAAATAGTTTTTCCCTTTGAAAAGACCATCACAGGCCTCTTCTCCCCCTCTTCCTTTCATTTGACATCAGCCTTTCGCCTCTATCAATGTACAGTGTAGAGGCGAATTTTGCTAGTCCAATGCTACTCGTGCCTCTGAATATGTGCACTGCTCATCCCTTTACCAACCTGAGGAATAACGATGACTGTACTCACCTTATTGTGGTTGCAGGGGTCGAGACTCAGCTCCTGGCCCCGCCTGTGCAGTCCTACGTGAGTTGGTAACCCAGGTGTGTTGGTAACCGAGGTGTGTTGGTAACCCAGGTGTGTTGGTAACCCAGGTGTGTTAGTAACCCAGGTGTGTTGGTAACCCAGGTGTGTTGGTAACCCAGGTGTGCGCACACTGGAAATTCGTCTGTCATTCCAAGACAAGTGTGCTAGAAGTTATGCAAGTTTGGAGTGAGTAACTATTTGTGCTAGTATTGCAGTGGTTGGTAACTCTTGAGAAGTCTGGCTCAGTCAGTGACCTTGACAGAGGCACTCCATCACCTGCTTGAGACTTTCACCCATATTGACTATGTGAAGAGAGGTGAATGTGCGTGCTCCGTTACCCCTGCTATTCTCCTGTATCTTCTACCCTCCGCCTTTAAAACAGCATCCAGTAAAGGCGGATTTCACTGAACCAGGAGTGTGATCATCAGTACCAACGTAGGCCTAATGTGGGTGGGGAATGTACGAGGAAGGTGGGTAGCCAGGAGGCACCAGTGCGCTGGTAGTGGTTATTATATTAAGATGGAATAAGTGTTCCTGCCTTCACAGCTAAACTCTTCATTTTTACTCTTCGAACCGTTGAGGTGGAGTTAAAGTATTAGAGCCCAGGCTAGCTCATTCTACAGGCAACACCTAGCAATCCCCCCACCGCTGCCTGCCCTACCAAGTGCCACCAACACCCACAACCCCTCCTTCCTCCTCCTGCCCTTCCCTCAACAAATCAAATGCAGTGGTCAACTATCTCTTGCCGCCTCCCTGCCACAATTTAATACATCTAGAAATTGTGTGTAAAGCCAGTTGATGCCTCCAGGCACGACAGAACTGAAGACAAGTTTTAGATTCTTAGCGCCCAGCTACAAAAGGCCTAGTTGTAATGGCGGCGAAAGATGGTGCTGACATGGGCCACCTGGCTGGTGTAAACAACATCAGCTGACTCTCTACTCATAAGCTTCATGGACAAGAATGCTACTCATCTCGCTGGTGTTTCTCAGATATAGAAGAGACCTAAGGATGCTATCGTGTGTGATTTATATATAGGTTAAGTTAGTATCAGCGGAAGTGTATTATAAGTGATAGTGTGTGCACTTGGTGTACATGGTAACACTTGTCATACGTGGTAACACTTGTCATACATGGTAACGTGTGTGGTGTGTGCACTTGGTGTACATGATAACACTTGTCATACATGGTGACGTGTGTGGTGTGTGCACTTGGTGTACATGATAACACTTGTCATACATGGTAACGTGTGTGGTGTGTGCACTTGGTGTACATGATAACACTTGTCATACATGGTAACGTGTGTGGTGTGTGCACTTGGTGTACATGATAACACTTGTCATACATGGTGACGTGTGTGGTGTGTGCACTTGGTGTACATGATAACACTTGTCATACATGGTGACGTGTGTGGTGTGTGCACTTGGTGTACATGGTAACACTTGTCATACATGGTGACGTGTGTGGTGTGTGCACTTGGTGTACATGGTAACAGTTGTCATACGTGATAACACTTGTCATACATGGTAACGTGTGTGGTGTGTGCACTTGGTGTACATGATAACACTTGTCATACATGGTGACATGTGTGTAAATGAGTTTGTTTGAGTACTGGTTCATCTACGTACAGCTGATCCCCTCAAGGGAGGTTCTTTGATGCCAGTGAGGGGCTCTTATTCCAAGGAATTGGACTTGCCCTCCCCTTCCTTGGATTGAACCTAAATGCCTCCCAGTACTATATGACCCCTATGGGTTTAGTGCTTCCCCATAAATATAATAATAATAATACGTACAGCTGAACAAACACCCATACATACATACAACATACAGTGGTACCCCGGTTTACGATATTTTTTCATTCCAGAATGCTGTTCAAGTGCCATTACCAAACGAATTTATCTCCTTAAGAAATGTTGTAAAATAGACTAGACCTTTTAGACCCCCAAAATTACACTTACAAAAGCATTTAAAAAAATAAACTTACATAAAAGGGTGAGTTTGGGGACCATCGTAAACCGGGGTACCACTGTATATGGTAATGTGTGAGTTACCTAGGATGGTCCAAGGAAGTCGGGCAGAGTTATTTGTCTCATTGTCATTGCAACATAGCTAGTTAGCATTTTTTTTAAAGTAGTTCTTTTTATAATTTGTCAGGGATTTTCTTGACCATCATTGTGATGTCTACAACATTATTATTTCAGTGAGGTATCATATTAGGTGGCAGTAGCTGTGTTGACTCAAGAGGAAGTTATCATTGAATTTGAACCTTTTGTTTAATGTGATATTTGTCAGAATTCTAATTTTATGATCAATATTACCTACCGTTCTCTCTCTCTCTTTATTTTCATCTTTGTAATTTGTGATTATGTGTAATACCTTGTCTGTACCATCCATTATATGTACCATATTATTATTTTTTTTTTTAAAGAAAACATTTATACATGTCATATTACCTTCATAAAAGATCTGCACACATGAGAAAATAGGCACATGCCATAATTATTAAGTACTATCTATGCCATCACATAACAATGAACAATGCACACTTAAGGACACATCACCGTGCACTTCTATACCTACAATGCATATTACGTTACTACATATACAAAATGGACTCCAAAGCCCATCAGTTAGTTTGATATCTTTATTATGCACCCAATACCCATCCTGTGGGCGGTAGTCAAAAGATTACAGAGGTACATAATGGGTCCAGGGACTGGACCTCAAAGTTTGATAGCTGAACAAGTTACAAAGGTAATGAACTCAGATGGTCACAATCATGACAAGTTACAAAGGTATTTGCAGATTACAGAGGTATATATAGGGTCCAGAGACTGGGCCCCAAAGTTTTGATAGCTGAACAAGGTACAATGGTAATTAATTCACTAGTTACAAGGTAATGAATCATGTAAGTAAATTTACTTACGTCTGTACATGGTTGCACTCATGAACAAATTATAAAGCAATGAGCAATCTATTAGTCTACACCCAGCCACAACTGTAATGAGTTATTGGTGCAAATTTTAATTGTTGGGTCACACACACACACATATACATATACACATACACACGCATACATGTATATACATACACACATACACATACACACATGTACATACACACACACACACACACACACGTGTCAATGCTTTATTTACAGGGAGCAAAGTCAGGGTATTTTTCCAGAATGGTCTGTAATATACCACTGTGGATAAAATACTTTGACATATCTTGAACATTTCTGAATGAGTAGTCTCTGAATTCATTAATTTTATCGCACTCCAGTACATAATGACGCAGGGTGTGACAATAATCCAACTGGCAAAGTTTACATCTTGTTTGGTCTACATCTGGTGGTGGTGATTTAACCTGCCAAAGATACTTGTAACCCAGCCGGAGGCGGGCGTAGTGACATCCAAGAGTCTGCTTATTTTGTTGGATGCACCATAGACATGTGGCTCCTCCTGCATGATAGAATGATGATAGATGGACTGACTGGTGTCAAACTCCCTGAGTCTTAAGTCAATAAAATTCAGTTGAAGTTCTTTTCGTATTATTGTTCTCAAACTGCTAACTGACAAGCCAAGATTGTAATCTACCCCCTCTTTGAAAGCATAAAACTTAGCCAATTTATCAGTTCTATCATGCATCTGAAGACCAATGTGAGATGGAATCCACAGCATGTGCACTCTGACTCTACTATCCAGAATCCTACCATACCTGTGCCTGGCTTCTGACACGAGCATGCTACAAGTTATACTTGATGAGTTGAGAGCATTTATGGATGACAGAGAATCAGTTACAATTAGAGAGTTAACCTTAGATACATGGACGCATTTGAGTGCAAGGAGTATGGCAAACAGTTCTGTCTGAAGGGTAGAGGCCCAGTTATTGATGCGTGCTCCAATTTCTTTAAGAGAGCCATCACTCTGTATGACAACAGCAGCACTACCAGCTGCACCAGTGGATTGGTGAACAGAACCATCAACGTAAATAATTTGTGAGAGAGTGTGCTGTTTGGCTAAATTATCAATACAGTTTAAGGCATCATGTTTGGCTTCAAGGCGAAGCTTTGGTTGTGATTTAAGAAGTAGTTTGGGGAAATGGAGGGATGGTAGTTTGGAATGGGGTAATATTCCATGGAGCGGAGAAGTGCCGCTGTTGCCTTACTTGCCACAGATCATGTATCTGATTCATGCGGAGGTCGGTTCCAGTTTTTCGATCCATCTGGAGGGATGTTCACCAGTGCTGAGGAAAGTTTGGAGGGCTTCTGTGCATGGGTTTGAATGGGCTTGCCTGAGCATATTAACCCCAATTAGGATATTTCTTTCAGTAACACGATCTCTGATGCTTGGAATATCAAGTTCTTTCTGCATATTTAAAATTTTGGCAGTACGAGGGCATCCTAAAATGATCCTCATTGCTTCGTTCTGCAGTTTTCCAACCCTCCAAGCTTCCAGTCAGACACAAGAGCAAGTAGTGGGGCAGCATAATCAACTAATGATCTAATATAAGCAAGATACATCATTTTCACAATTTTAACATTAGCACCATACCTGGGGTGAAACCCTGCCACAACTCTAAGTGCTCTCAGCCTTTCTTTGTATTGACGACAAAGTCTCGTTACAACAGGTCCAAGTAGTGGGACCTCAAAGCCTAGATACCTGTATCTGTTTACATATTCTAAAAGAGACCCATCATGCAACTGGATCTGGCGAACTGTGCCTCTCTGTCGAGGAGGACGCCTATTGAGTATCTTTGTTTTATCAGTAGAGATTATCAACCCCAGGTCTTGACACGAGGCTAGTACATGGTTAAGGATGTTTTGGGTGTTGGAGAATCCGGTGGTGTGAATCATTATATCATCAGCAAAACTGATCATATAATGATGGGGCTAGCTAGGCATAGCATTAAGTAAGGCATTAATTAGAATATTGAATAGAGTGGGACTGAGCACACCTCCCTGTGGGGTTCCTAATTCAAAGTCTTTAGTTATACTTCTATGCCCCTGGAACAACACAGAAGACTTTCTGTTGGACAGGTAGCCTTTAATCCAGCGGAGAAGCCATCCTCCAACATCCATTCTGGCAAGTTCACTAATGATTACATGTCTGTTGGCAACATCAAAAGCAGATTTAAGGTCAAGGAAGGTAGTGTATGAGCTGTCAGTGTGCAGAGTGAGAAAGGTGGCTATGCATTGGTGCACACTCCTTCCATGCATGAAACCATGCAACCGGGGGGACAAAAAATGTTTGATTCTGTACATGAGACGATTAGAATCATCCTCTCAAATGTTTTACATAAGCAGCTAGTAAGAGATATTGGGCGAAATGAATTTTGTTGATTGGGCTTAGGAATGGGAATGATGAGGCTGTTGGTCCAAGATTTAGGGAGCTCCCCAGTTACATAGCTCATGTTGTATAATTCGAGTAAAGGATTGCCTGGTACTCGACACAGCAATCTTAGTATATTGTAGGTAATACCATCCTCACCAGGTGACGTGGAGTTGCCTTTAGTTAGTGCTGCATCAAGTTCAAAGTCAGTGAAAGGAATGTTACAGTCATCTTCCTTGCTGAGCATAAAACAAACAAGTCTCTCCCTAGCATCATATTTGTCATTTAATTTCGCCTGTGTGGTACTGGGAAGATTTTCATAGCTTGATGTAACAGCCCAAGCACTGACTAGCTCATTCGCCCTATGTAAGGGATGAGGGTGTGCAATCTGACCGGTTCTGTTACCCTTAATTCTATTTATGTCCCTCCATGCTCGGCTAAGTGGGGTGTGAGCATTGAGACCATTGACAAATTTTTCCCAGTCAGTTTGCCGCAGCTCTGTCATACGCTCTCTTGCAGCAGCAAGGGCAGTTTGAAAGAGCCTCAGCATTCCAGGGTACGATGTTTTCTATAGGCTAGGCCTATTCTGCGAGCAGTACGTTTCAGTGTTCGAAGTTTAAGATCATTGTAATAAGTATGGTTATTATAGGAGGTATGATTGTTATGGAAGTTGGTTGGGTTAACAGTTCCAGGAGGTTTTGAGGCGGCTCTAAGTAGTTCTGAATACTGCTCACAAGGTCATTGTTAAAGGTCTCAACAGAGGAACACACATAGGAATTATACCAGTCAGTCACATGTGCAACAAAGTCCTCATGTTGATCAGGGGGAACATTAAAACGTTTCCGTTTGAATATTCCACCAGGAAGGATAGTATTACCTATATCTAGTGAGGTTAGCCTTGGGAAATGGTCTGATGATATATCTGATACAATGGTAGACTCACAGCTGGCAGAAGTAATGTTGAAGCCAAGACACAGATCAAGGATGCCTCCATAGATATGTGTGGGTTCAAGGTCACCTACAATTTGCACATTATCATGACTGTTTAACAGTGACAGCAGTTGGTTACCATTACGATTACCAAACTGTGAGCTTCCAATGCTTTTGTGTCTTGCATTATAATCTCCATTATAATCTTGGGAGCTCCAAGTAATTGAACTTATCAGCAGGAGCATACAAATTAAATATGTTGAGAGCAGAGTTCCCAATATAAATCCTAACACCATGGTATTGCAGTCCCTCTGTTTTCTTATGTGTGAGAAGTTGATGGGGAAGTGATTTTTTAATATATAGAACACAAGAGTTAGTAGATTTGAGATTATATGCAACAAATGATGGCAATTTAGGGGGCTGGGATTTTTCAGGGACTCTGCACTCTTGTAGACACACAATATCAATGGGTTCGGTGGTTACTTTATGATGAAGGTCAGGAAGTCTTTTTCTAAGTGATGCAATATTCCAGCTAAAAATATTAAGTTTATGCGAGGACTGATCCATTATAGAAGTCCTGGAATCTGGCTTAGTTTCTCAGCACAATGAAAAAATTGTTCATATAAAGAGCAGACCTCATCAATGTCAGCAGTGTTACCCTGGTCCATGAGTTTTCTGAGTGCACTACCAGTTGTGAGGCCTCGTGGCAGTCTTTGTTTGCACAGAGCACGACGCTGTTCATGTGTGAATGTATGATAGGTGGCACTACCACTCACATTCCCTCCTCCACTACCATTACACACATCACTATAACTGTCATCACCAACACCACTATCAACATTGTGTTCATTACATTTATCAGCAGTGCTATATTCAACATTAATGTCAATGTGGTTAACCTCATCACACTCGGCATCACCACTTACATGATCTTCATCACTATTACTAACATTATGGAAACCACTGCCCTCATCACACTTGGCACCACCGCTTATATGGCACACATCACTATTACTAACATTATGGAGACCACTGCCCTCATCACACTCGGCATCAATACTTATAGTACACTCATAACTATTACTAACATCAGAGACAGCACTGCCCTCAGCATGATGCTCACTATAGTTATCAACACAGCTGTTGGGTTCGTCATTGCCGTAAGTAAGGACACCACCACCACCTTGTTCATCAGCCTTACACTCGCTTTCAGAATTTGTGACAATCTTGCAAAGCCCATCAAAATCCCTTCAAAACAATTACTTTCATACGAACGTCACTTAGTACTGAACATAAGGTGAAAACTGCAATATCCTCACGTGACAGTCAGAAAAACAAACATAATATAGAGATGCACTGCCTCTCTTCCAGATCACCCCCCCCCACCACCTACCTGATATTATTTATTTCTTTACATCCTACTTAATCCTTACAATACTGTTATATTTCTACATTCAACCGACATGATATCACTTGAACATGATTATTACAACACATAGTGTCAAATTATAAGATTTTTTTTTTTTAGATTTTGCCACCGAAGTGGCTAGTTTATTGTGCACCCCATATCCATCCTGTGGACGGTAGCGCAAGAGCATATGGATACACAAAAGGCCTAGGCACTAGGCCCCAAAAGGGTTAACAATTGTACATTTGGGTTTATATCTACATTTCAATTATCTGTTACAAGCAGGTATCTTATTTCATGAATAAGATATCTTGACATGTCACATAGGTTATTATATTGTCTAGTCAAATTATAAAACTTCAGCAACTAGCAAACGAAATTCCTGAACTCAGTCTATCCATTTCATGACAAATATTAGTTAAGTGCTGATTACACAAACTTTCTAAAAAATATATTATACTAATAGTCGTGATACTCTATACTCTATTGTAGGATTTCTCCTCCCTAGACCATGCTGGCCTCACAAAGTTCTATCCCTACATATAATCACCACTTGTTTGCCCCGCCTAACACAACCTTTTTCGCCGTTTCAGGCCTTTCAAATTACACCACTGATTTCTCTTCTTCAGGACCACAAGTTACTTTTCAAATAAGTAATCCGAACACAGAACACACTTCCCTAGAATCTTTATGAAGACACCAATGTCACCCTATGTAATGAATCTAGGTCTGTGGCACTACCTACCGGCATACGCCCTTATTGAACACATACTCACAACACACATTTTCACAAACTATGTACATTTATAATAATAAAACAATACGTGCTTCCCTGTCCATCTTTATGATTCCATTCTCATTTCAATATAAAATACAAATACTATATATAATTACTAACAATTGCTTATACATGGATGAAATATGACACCTGTTTCCCCTTGATCAACCGTACACTATCAAAATTTCACATTCTTGTTATGTGGGAAGCAGTATTATCTTTAGGTCATAGCATAATTAACAATTACAAACTAAAATATCACACACAGTAGATGCAAAAATTATCCTTACCTCCTTCATAGCTCTTGCTTACACTGCTTGTAGTCAATACCTCTGCTTCAAGCCATCCCCACCATGCAAGGTAAACCCTCACATTTTCCCTTACAGTAATGTCCCCCAAAGATCCGTCACCGACAGTCTGTTATATTACCCCACACTACTCATACACTATCCCACCCCACCTCCGTCACCCGTCTCCCCAAAAAACACATTAAGTATGTTGTTTTCCGTCTTCTTCACCAACCCCCACCCATCCCTTCCACGCACTCACTCATTTACTCCCCCCCTCTTTTAATCCTTTCTACCTAACTCTCTCATAACTCCACAAACCCCTGCCCCCCCCCTCAAATACCTACCACAATACTCTCTCTGTGTCAAGCCCCCTTTTGTATAACTTGCCTACGCTCTCAATAAGTCACTTAAGATCATATTTTTATACTCTTCTGGGAAAGCCATCCCCCAACTACCCCATACACCTCCCTATTCCTACATTTCATACGATACATACTACTTGCCACAGCTCTAATGCGTTCCCCAACCCCAGCTTCCTTTAACCTCCATGACACGCACACAAAATCTACCATTAAGTACATTAAGCCCCTCCGCACCTGTTGCCGCATACCACCTATATCCAAACTTATCGCCCTCAATACTGATACACCCCCTCCCCCCAGTTTTCTTAATACTCATCCCATCCACTCCTTCACAGTACCTAAGCCTTCATAAAAATATACGGCATGCAGTGCCGTTTCCTGCATCCCACATCTTTCACAACCCCCTTCCTTCACTATACCCATGCTATATAACAAAGCCTTCGATGCCACTGCACCATGTAAAAATCTATATATTAATTCCCTATCCCTTGATCATATACGCATTCCTTTGAGTCCCCTCCATATATTACCCCAGTCATACACAGGATATTCTGCCACACCCTCTATTGCAGTCTTTCACCACCCTATCTTCTCCAATGCTTGCAGATAGTTTATGTGGTTGCCTTATTACCATCAAATTTCGCAATAAATCCCAACACTGCCCCAACGTTTTACCCCCCACCATTTACTCAGCTCACTCACCACTTCACACACTCTTTTTCCATCCACCCCTCCCAATCTCACTACACATCGTTTAACAAACATATCCTGTTGGACTGTCCACTCTATCAACGAGCACGCAGAATTTACCTCCAACGACGTCTTCGCTCTGCGGCCCTTTCTTTACCTTCCCTTCTTGCAGATGGACCCTCCTTTAATCCTGACTCTCTTGTTGACTTTTTGACAGAAACTGACTTACTACACAAACTCTGAAGATTATACCTCTAGCACCTCCCTCAGTCCCTTGTACCTCGATCTCTTGCTACCCTCCACCCCTGCACTTCCCACCATCATCTAGCACTCCATACCCTACTAATCGTCCATCTCCCTCTTACAACTCACTCTCCCTGCATCCTACAATAACCTGCAGCGCTGTATAACCCCTGTGGTTTAGCGCTTCTATTTGATTATAATAATAATAATACACATTTCCCTCCCCTGGCACCTTCCTTTTCCTTCAACCCACCCTTTACCCTTCTTGCCACTTCCACCAAAGGCTTCTTGCATGTTCTCTGCGCTGGCATCAAAATGTCATCACTATCAGATAATGTACCTGATCTCTTGCGGGATTCACCCACCACATCCATTACATTGCCATATTCACTCACATGCACCTCCACACTTATTTGCTCACACAATGGGAAGACCAGAACGAGTCCTTGGTTCACCCAGAGGTGTAGGGAGGCAAAAACTAAGTGTAATAGAGAATGGAAAAAGTACAGAAGACAAAGGACCAAGGAAAATAAAGAGATTAGCCGAAGAGCCAGAAACGAATATGGACAGGTAAGAAGGCAGGCTCAGCGACAATATAAAAATGATATAGCATCAAAAGTCAAGTCTGACCCGAAGCTGTTGTATAGCCACATCAGGAGGAAAGCAACAGTCAAGGACCAGGTAATCAGGCTGAGGAAGGAAGGTGGGGAGTTCACAAGAAACGACCAAGAGGTATGTGAGGAGCTCAACATGAGATTTAAATTAGTATTTACAGAGGAGACAGGAAGGACTCCAGGAATTCAGAATAGGGAGGTATACCAACAAGTGCTGGATGAAATACACACAACCGAGGAGGAGGTGAAGAAGCTGCTATGTGAACTCGATACCTCAAAAGCGGTGGGAACGGACAACATTTCTCCGTGGGTCCTTAGAGAGGGAGCAGAGATGTTGTGTGTGCCACTAACAAAAATCTTCAACACATCCGTTGAAACTGGGCAACTACCTGAGGCGTGGAAGATGGCAAATGTAGTCCCAATTTTTAAGAAAGGAGACAGACACGAGGCATTAAACTACAGACCTGTGTCACTGACGTGTATAGTATGCAAAGTCATGGAGAAGATCATCAGGAGGAGAGTGGTGGAGCACCTAGAAAGACACAAGCTTATAAATGACAACCAGCATGGTTTCAGGGAAGGAAAATCCTGTGTCACAAACCAACTGGAGTTTTATGACAAGGTAACAGAAGTAAGACACGAGAGAGAGGGGTGGATAGACTGCATTTTCTTGGACTGCAAGAGGGCGTTCGACACAGTTCCTCACAAGAGGTTAATGCAAAAGCTAGAGGATCAGGCACACGTAACAAGAAAGGCACTGCAATGGATCAGAGAATATCTGACAGGGAGGCAACAACGAGTCATGGTGTAGATGAATGGTTCAGAGAACCGACAAGTTATAAATTAGACACATATGCAACACTTGGGTATCTTTATTGAGGAAACGTTTCGCCACACAGTGGCTTCATCAGTCCAATACAAAGTAGAAAGGTGTAAGGAGAGGAGGAGTTTGAGGTAATCAGCCACTGTGTGGTGAAACGTTTCCTCAATAAAGATACCCAAGTGTTGCATATGTGTCTAATTTATAACTTGTCGGTTCTCTGAACCATTCATCTATATCCTGTCTGACACAGCAACATCTTGGGATCTTGATACAAACGAATTCTTCAACACTTGTCCAACCTTTGGACGAAGACCTACTTCGACTAGTGGATGGTACCACTATGACCCCACCTCCTCCTGCTTCGCCTCACCTGACTACAGCATATAAGCCACCTCTACGGCCCTGTGCTTTACTTCCTACAAGATTGATGGACTGAACACATCGACTCCAGGCCGAGGGACTGATTACCTCAAACTCCTCCTCTCCTTACACCTTTCTACTTTGTATTGGACTGATGAAGCCACTGTGTGGCGAAACGTTTCCTCAATAAAGATACCCAAGTGTTGCATATGTGTCTAATTTATAACGAGTCATGGTACGTGATGAGGTGTCAGAGTGGGCACCTGTGACGAGTGGGGTTCCACAAGGGTCAGTCCTAGGACCTGTACTGTTTTTGGTATATGTGAATGACATAACGGAAGGGATAGACTCAGAAGTGTCCCTGTTTGCAGATGATGTGAAGTTAATGAGAAGAATTAAATCAGTCGAGGATCAGGCAGGACTACAAAGAGACCTGGACAGGCTACAAGCCTGGTCCAGTAACTGGCTCCTTGAATTTAACCCTGCCAAATGTAAAGTCATGAAGATCGGGGAAGGGCAAAGAAGACTGCAGACAGAGTATAGTCTAGGTGGCCAAAAACTGCAAACCTCACTCAAGGAAAAAGATCTTGGGGTGAGTATAATACCGAGCACATCTCCTGAGGTACACATCAATCAGATAACTGCTGCAGCATACGGGCAGCTGGCAAACCTAAGAATAGCGTTCCAATACCTCACTAAGGAATCATTCAAGACTCTGTACACCATATACGTCAGGCCCATACTGGAGTATGCAGCACCAGTTTGGAACCCACACCTGGTCAAGCACGTCAAGAAATTAGAGAAAGTGCAAAGGTTTGCAACAAGACTAGTCCCAGAGCTAAGGGGATTGTCCTACGAAGAAAGGTTAAGTGAAATCGGCCTGACGACACTAGGACAGGATGGTTAGGGGAGACATGATAACGACATATAAAATACTGCGAGGAATAGATAAGGTGGACAGAGACAAGATGTTCCAGAGAGGGGACACAGAAACAAGAGGTCACAATTGGAAGTTGAAGACTTCTATGAGTCGAGTCAAAGGGATGTTAGGAAGTATTTCTTCAGTCATAGAGTTGTCAGGAAGTGGAATAGCCTAGAAAGCGACGTAGTGGAGGCAGGAACCATACATAGTTTTAAGATGAGGTTTGATAAAGCTCATGGAGCAGGGAGAGAGAGGAACTAGTAGCAATCAGTGAAGAGGCAGGGCCAGGAGCTATGACTCGACCCCTGCAACCACAAATAGGTGAGTACACCAATGCTTGTACCTCCGGACTGGCACTCCCCAGGTCAACATCACCCTTGGTGCCCTCCGACAAAACAACACCATCTATGACACTCAACTCTGGCAGAGGGTCATCAAGGATACCCTGCAACACCGCCTCCAAAGGTATATCTGGGCAGCCTTCCAAAGCCCTCTCCATGTCTCCAGCCATTCCTTGCCCTTCCTCCTGAGACGCTGGTGGTAGAGTAAGACACGTCTCCTCCATGCCCTCAACAATTTCACTCCACTTCCTTGGTTGTTCCTGTTCATCGCTCGTCTTCTCCCTTTTTATCTCCATCATACGAGACCCACTCGGTCCCTCGTCAGATCGCTGAGCACCTCTCCCCATGCAATTGGCTGCCACATGCTCATAAGCCCCACATATGCGGCACGTTCGTCTTTGGCCCATGTATGTCACATACACCTGGGTACAGAACTCGGGCATGACTACATATGAGGGTATGGGTCTTCAAAGCGACATCTACAATGAATATGAGCCCTCCATGAGACCCCTCAAGGAGCCCCTCATTCCACTTTCCTATGTTGGCTACATGAACCGGGCTATGTCCACCTGGTCCGCCTCAAATGGGACATTCCTCAACCGTACCCAGGTATATGTATGTGACACATCCTTCAGCTTCACCTCCAGAGTAGCATAGACAGTGTAGACTTTATCCTGGTGCTTATCAACTAACTGCTCATACACCTTTGCCGTCAGCAACTTAAAAACTCTATTCACTCCATTCAGAGCCACATCATAGAGATCCGTAGTATCGATGTTATAAACATCTCTCAAAATCGTTGGAAGGATAGTAGCTGCCGTGGCCGGTTGTATCGCTCCTTTCACTATGTCAAGACAAACAGTGTTGATCCTTCGTCTGCCAGACCCTGCCATGTTGGTGCAAATAAAGGTTTGCCAAGTCGCCACCAGGAGGCAGAGCACCAACGTCTGACCAGTACGGTCGCTGGTCAGGGAATGATTATTAACACCCATACAAGAGGTCTCTGAATGTATCTTTAGTGAGGTGTGTATCGTATTAAGTAGTAGTAACCTGAGTTAAGTATAATTTGAAGTTTTCATTGAACTTTAACTCTTGTGTCATATGATTTATGTTAGACTACTGACTCTATAGACTACTGACTATAGTAAATATACAATGATTATTTCTCTGTAAAGATTACAATGTGGGGTTTACATATGGGATATTGGTTACAATTTGTGATTTACATATATACGTAGAATATTAATTACAAAGAGGGCCACTATCACACCTAGCATGGCTAGGCATTTCAGGCAGGCTTATAATAAATCTAAATCTAAATTGATATAAGTTAAGTAGCATATTGATATTAGAGCTAGGTGACTCCTTTACAGTTTGTCAGGGGAACGCCTTCCCCTGAACAAAATATTTATGGAAAAATTAATAAATAATAATAAACAGAGGATATAGAATAAGATTGGTTTTTCTGGATTTTTATTACCTGGAGAGAGTTGCAGGGGTCAACGCCCCTGCGGCCCGGTCTGTGACCAGGCCTCATGTTGGATCAGAGCCTGATCAACCAGGCTGTTACTGATGGCCGCACGCAGTCCAACGTACGAACCACAGCCTGGCTGGTCAGGCACCGACTTTAGGTGCCTGTACAGTGCCTGCTTGAAGACAGCCAGGGGTCTATTGGTAATCCCCCTTATGTATGCTGGGAGGCAGTTGAACAGTCTTGGGCCCCTGACACTTATTGTGTTCTCTCAACGTGCTAGTGGCACCCCTGCTTTTCATTGGGGGGATGTTACATCGTCTGCAAGTTTGGTACTAATCCCTCTAGGATTTTCCAAGTGTATATAATAATGTATCTCTCCCGCCTGCGTTCCAGGGAGTACAGGTTTAGGAACTTCAAGCGTTCCCAGTAATTGAGGTGGTTTATTGCAGTTATGCATGCCGTGAAGATTCTCTGTACATTTTCTAGGTCAGCAATTTCACCTGCCTTGAAAGGTGCTGTTAGTGTGCAGCAATATTCCAGCCTAGATAGAACAAGCGACCTGAAAAGTGTCAACATGGGCTTGACATCCCTGGTTTTAAAGGTTCTCATTATCCATCCTGTCATTTTTCTAGCAATGTGATTGCTACCGTGTTATGGTCCTTGAAGGTGAGATCCTCTGTCATGATCACTCCCAAGTCTTTGACATTATTTTTTCGCTCTATTGTGTGGTTGGAATTTGTTTTATACTCCAATGAGATTTTAATTTCCTCACGTTTTCCATATCGGAGTAATTGAAATTTCTCATCATTGAACTTCATATTGTTTTCTGCAGCCCATTAAAAGATTTGGTTGATGTCTGCTTGGAGTCTTGCAGTGTCTTCAATGGTGGACACTGTCATGCAGATTCGGGTGTCATCTGCAAAGGAAGACACGGCACTGTGGCTGATATCCCTGTCTATGTCCGATATAAGGATGAGGAACAGTATGGGAGCGAGTACAGTGCCTTGTGGAACAGAGCTTTTCACCGTAGCCGCCCCAGACTTTACTCTGTTGACTACTACTCTTTGTGTTCTACTTGTTAAGTAATTATAGATCCATCTACCAACTTTTCCTGTTATTCCTTTATCACGCATTTTGTGTGCTATTACACCATGGTCACACTTATCAAAGGCTTTTGCAAAGTCTGTGTATATAACATCTGCATTCTGTTTGTCCTCTAGAGCATTCAAGACCTTGTCGTAAAATTAAATAGAAATAAAAAAATATATCCGTTTTGGTTGTGGTCTGTTGGTGAGACAGGATGATGTAATGCCAAAATGTTGGAGAAATTATGTTGATCTCCTCCAGGTTGATGTTAAGACAGCAGATTAGATGGTAAATCTCCGATGTTATTGTCTCCTGCGACCAAGTTGGAGCACCACACTGCAGATGTCAAAAGGTGAGATTCCAAACACATCCTCTGAAGCTCGCAAGTTAGAGAACTTGACTCAGAATAGTTGACGTGAATTCCCGTAAGTCCAAGGGAATCTTGCTCGTAAGTCATGCGTCTGTCCTGGAGAACCAGTCCAGCGGCAGAGCTGATAATAAAGAAAATATTCTGGTTACCACAGGCTTGTAAAACATTTAAGATAGAAAAAGGTGTTCAATAATAGCGAAGTCACTACTGGTAACCTAATCAAACAAAAGAAATACTCCTGGTAGATTGCCTTACCTGATTCGGAGAAGAGTGAAGGTGAAGTGACTTTCCACTCCCCATCCGACACCAGGTAAGAGTCATACTACCAGGAGTAGAAAATAAAAACCCTCAACAGACAACCGGGAACCAGAGTTTAGCTCCAGCCCGCTAGATGGTAGAGATTTTAGATTTTGCCACCGAAGTGGCTAGTTTATTGTGCACCCCATATCCATCCTGTGGACGGTAGCGCAAGAGCATATGGATACACAAAAGGCCTAGGAACTAGGCCCCAAAGGGGTTAACAATTGTACATTTGGGTTTATATCTACATTTCAATTATCTGTTACAAGCAAATTTAGGAAATTTGCTTAGTACAAATGGTATCTTATTTAATGAATAAGATATCTTGACATGTCACATAGGTTATTATATTGTCTATCTCTATATTCCTCAATAAGTGCACAATTAAGCACATAGTGTTCAAGACAGTGACCATATGCCTGATCACATAATTTGCATTTAGTTTGATCATCATCTGTGTCTCCCAAACTGTCAGAAGTACCTGTAGCCAAGCCTAAGCCTGGCCACTAAAACATCAGTCAGTCTGTTCACATTGCAAGTTGCTCCACAAACATGCAAATCTGTGCTCGCATTATCATGAGCACAGATAGGCACGTTCATGGAAATTAATTTGGATTTATATCTACAGTTCACTTATCTGTTACAAGCAAATTTAGGAAATTTGTTTAGAATAAGTGGTATCCTACCTTCACTAATAAGATATCTTGACATGTCACATAGGTTATTATATTGTCTATCTCTATATTCCTCAATAAGTGGACAATTCAGCACATAGTGTTCAAGACAGTGACCATATGCCTGATCACATAATTTGCATTTAGTTTGATCATCATCTGTGTATCTCCCAAACTGCCAGAAGTACTTGTAGCCAAGCCGAAGCCTGGCCACTACAACATCAGTCAGTCTGTTCACATTGCAAGTTGTTCCATAAACATACTTATCTACATTCATGTTATCATAGTGGGTTATAGATCTACTCAGGCTTCTAACTGCATTCCTATAGCTATCATTTTCATTATTTATTTCTCTCCTAATATTATTCCTAATGCTAGACACAGATATACCAAAGTTATATTCTACATTCTCCTTATGGGTACTCTTCTTGGCTAACATATCAACTTTATCATGAAGGAGTAATCCAATGTGTGACGGAATCCATAGCAAATGTACTTTAATTCCTTTGTCCCGGATTTTTGAGTATCTATACCTGGCTTCTCCAATGAGCATGCTGTTAGAGTCATTATATGAGTCAAGAGCCTTCAATGATGACATAGAATCAGTAATGATGATAGAGTCAAGCTCAGTGTCATAAGTTAGCTTTAGTGCTATTAGGATTGCAAACAATTCAGTTTGCAGTGTAGACGCCCAGTTGTTAATTCTTATGCCTAGTTCAAAAAATTATTATTGTTCTTAACTAGGAGGTGGCAACCAGAGCAGATGCAGCCCTGCCAGAAGACTCCTGTTTAGATCCATCAGTGTATATAACTTGAGATAACTTATTACTACCAGCTAGGCGATAAATTTCTTCTTGAGCAGTTGCTTTAACAAGTGATTTAAGGAAGGGATTACTAGCAATGAGCTTCTTGGGAGGGACTTGCAGGTATGTGATATTAAATGAACACATCTTCCATGGAGGGGTGAAATGCTCTTGTTGCCTACAGTGATACAATTCATGCAGGTTGTAAAACTTAATGTAATTGCATGTTTTCACAATCCATTTAGATCTGTGAGTATTTACTTCTTGACATTTAGTAAGATTCATTGTGACAGTGTCTGGTTCATTTCTTAACATTCTAATACCAAGTACAGTGTTAATCTCAACAATCCTATCACTGATACTAGTAATACCAAGCTCCTTCCTCATATTAAGAACCTTTGTAGATTTGGGACAGCCAAGAATAATTCTGAGAGCTTCATTTTGCATTAACTCCAAGGGTCGGAGAGAACTTTCTCGAGCTAATATCAACATGGGAGCAGCATAATTAATTAAGGACCTAATATAGGCTATGTATATAATTCTCGCGATTCTCACATTAGCACCATAGTTGGGGTTGTAGCCAGCAACAGCTTTAAGAGCATTTAGTCTATCTTTGCATTTTTTATTTAGTTGTGGTATAGTAGATTTGGTAAAGGGTACATCTACACCAAGATATCTGTAAGTTTTAACGTAGCTAATGTTTTCACCCTGCAAATAGATGGGTGGGGGATGTCGTTTGCTTGTTAATATCTTTGTTTTAGAGGAAGATATTATGAGGCCTAGTCGATTACAAATTGCTTGAACTTCATTAAGAACGGAACTCATCTTTTTATGCCCTGTTGTATGGATCATGATGTCATCAGCATAGCTTATAGCTATATGTTTAGGTGAGGCAGGTAGAGCATTTAGGAGGGCATTAATCAGAATATTAAATAGCATGGGACTGAGAACTCCTCCCTGCGGTGTACCTAGGAACATTTCTTTAGACTCGCTTCTAAAGCCTTGGTAGAGGACAGAGGATACTCTGTTTGACAGGTATCCTATTATCCAGCAGAGTAGGCTACCACCAATATTCATTTTGGCTAGTTCATGTAGTATAACAGTTCTGTTCCGATATCAAATGCAGATTTTAGATCAAGAAATGTGGTAAAACTAGTAGAGGTGTGTGAGGTGAGAAAGGTGGAGATACAATTCTGCACACTCTTACCTTTCATGAACCCATAGAGGGAGGGGGAGAGTTGGTGTCTGATTCTATAGTACAGTCTGTTAAGTATCATTCTTTCAAAATTTTTACAAAGACAGCTAGTTAAGGAGATCGGTCTAAATGTATCAGGCTGTTGGGGCTTAGGGATAGGCACAATGAGACTATTGGTCCAGGAAGTAGGAAGAACTCCCTCAATGTAACTGGTATTATACAGTGCCAACAAAGGATTATTAGGCACGTGCCTTAAAGTTCTGAGAATATCATAGGTTATACCATCCTTCCAGGAGCAGTTGATCGATCTTTAGTTAATGCGTTATCTAATTCATACTCTGTGAAGAGGCAATCACTCTCATCAATATTATGGCTCATAAAATTAATCAGTTCAAACATTTCTTCAGAAGCACTCTCTAAGTTTTCTCTACTATGAGATGGCAGGTTTCATGCCTGGAGATTTTGGACCAGTCATTTATGAGGTCATTTGCTTTTCAAGTGGAAAGGGATGAGCAACATTGCCAGTCTTTTTCCTGGTTATTTTATTTATACCTTCATGCCAGACTTAAAGGGGTAGACCTATTTAATCCATTAACGAATTGTTCCCATTCCTGTTGCCTAAGTTCTTGCTTTCTATTTCTTGCATTTGTTAGTGCAGCTTGGAATGTTCTGAGAAGGTCTGGGGTTCTACACTCACGGTATGCTTTACCAATCCTCCTAGCTGCATGTGTTAGATTGCGTAGCTGTGGGTCATTATAATATTTACATTGGTTTTTATTGTCATTTCTAGTGGAAGGTTTATGTTGTCTTTTCCTGCCCACTTGATCTGTGAGTACAGTCTCAATAGCAGTAACTAGATCATCATTGAATTTTTGTGTGCCAGTGGGCTCATAATCTTTATACCATTGATCCAAGTGGTTAATAAAGTTTTCTCTGTGTTCTGGGTTGAGAATGTTTCCGCCTTCTGTATTTAGCTCCTTGGTTGCTTGAGATATGATCAAGATTGACAGTTGTGAGTCTTGGGAAGTGATCAGATAGAAGATATCAACTATAACAGAGTCATGCATCGTATATGATGTATTAAATCCAAGGCACAGATCTAGTATGCCTCCATATATGTGAGTGGGCTCAATAGTGCCTACAATACGAACATTATCATGCTCATTTAGAAATTTGACTAGTTTAGTTCCATTGGTGTTTGTTATAGACCCACCAATATTCTTATGTCTGGCATTAAAATCTCCAAGTATGAGGGTAGGTTCACTATTGATGCGATCTGGAAAGCATCAGGTCGAAGCTGGTTTGCTGGGGCATAAAGGTTAAAGATGTTTATGGAAAAGTCGCCTGCGTATACTCTGACACCATGATACCGATGTTTACTCGACTCTGCAGGGTAAGGAGTGAATGTGGCAAGTTCTTTCTGACATACATCACACAACAGTTGGTTGACCTTAAGTTATGTAGTGCTGGCTATAACTCATTAATAATACCCCGGCTGACTGAATAACGTCACCATATTTAAAACCACTTTTCCCTCACAGTTTATAAATTTACCAATGAGAATGGTTTTGTCTTGGCATGAAACACAGTTTCTAATAAAGCTCCTATATTGGGGTATTTCAGGCAAACTTATGACTAGTTTAAGATTTGTAAGGCAATAACTT